>BQNB010024127.1:0-61067 GCA_026074375.1 Tanacetum coccineum
TCTCAGGTTAATAAGGTACAAGAAACAAGGATACATTGGTGGTCTACATTGTGGAGTCATTTCTATAAAGATTTACGTGTATCACATTTTGGGGATATTAGTCATGTAGAAAAATCTTTGCATTTTCAAGAATGAACAAGTTTAGCCGTTGAGCTTTTGTAACAATAATTTATTAAATCCAATGTATCATTTTCAAACGACACGTTTAGTGATCGTTCTCTCATGTCTTGTGCAATGTTATTATGAAGTAACGCTCCCGGATCCTTATTCCGCTGTGACCAATTTTAGGGGTGCTACATTATTTCAAAGTAGACTCAAAATAACTTATTGTCTTGGAAATTTAGTTTGCAAAGGCATTTTGTTATTTTGAAAATCAATGGATAATGACGTGTAAAAATATGTAGCAAAAAGTTTATAAAATCTGCACACAATATTACTATTATTTTTGGAAAATCATCTTGAATGAGATTAAGTGCCTTGGGAAAACCACACGTAGTACAAATACTAGTATAGTGATCCTTTTCACTAGTGGGCTAAATCCGAAGATCAAGCATGCATATTATGAATAATACCCTAGTGCACTGTGGTGAAATTTACAAGAGATGTATCTAAATATAACACATTAAATGGGAAACATTCACATATAATAGATAGAACATGTATTCATTCTCATAGAAACATAATTAATTTCACATCAAAAGAACTTAATAAGCACAGGATTAAGAAAGTCAAACTTGGTCAACGGTCAACGACACTGTCAAAGTCAACGGTAAAAAATCCATTGACATGGTCAAACTAAGTCATAGATCTAATCATCTAAGTTCAAGGTTTTGAGATACGAGATATGTGAAATCGTATAAAGTTTACACAATTAAATATATCCGTTTTAATACTCATTTAAATAACCCCGTTCATTTTTGTGATTTTGAAAACGTTAATACTTTTTGAAAAAGTTATTAAGTTCTAAACACTTTTAAAATTTGTGAATTTTTTGAATTATTTAAAAACTCTTTTAGGTTGATATTTGAAATTTTTGAATCTTTTAGTGTTTTTATCAATAAAAGGTTTGTGAAAAATATATCGTTTTGGTTAAACGCGAGACAAGGGTTAAACATAAGTCAAACTTGGTCTCGGTCCAATGGGCCTTTAAACTAGGTCAACTAAATATGAAACGATGGGCATGAACATTGGGCCAAATGACATTGGGCTTTGAAAAAAGGGCCAAAATCTTATTGGGCTTTACATGGGCCAAGACAATTTTGGGCTTCAAACGGTGGGATTTTGGAGGGCTTGGAATCGGACCAATGGCTAACCGATCACAGAGGATCGGTCGAACTATGCTGACTGACCGAGCCACGGATGAGTTGAACCATGGTGACCGACCAAGCCATGGATCGTCTAGGCCTTGACCGACCGACCATGTTGGTTCGTTTGGTCTCGGCTAACCGACCGAGGCATGAGTCGATTGACTTGGTTCAATCAATCCATAAGCTTTAGCTCATTCAGCTCGTTTTTGGACTTAAAGTCTTCGTGTTTTAAGGTCTTCAAGTCTTGAACTTCCAATTTCACCAAAGACTTTCACAAGCATTTCATCAAACACTTTGTCTTTAACTTCAAAAATCTCTAGTCTTTGTGATTAAGGTTTAAAGGTTAAACTTTTTTGTTACCAACTAGCAAGATTAATTATATTAAGCTAACAAATCATCACTTTACATTCAAACAATCAAAACAAACACACCTTAAGGGTGGTTCGGTTAGGAAATACGCACCAAACAACCAACTTTGATCAACTTAAACAATGATTCACTTAAATTCGAGTTAACACTAGTATAGTATCATCATTATCTACAAAAACCCTCAAGAAAATTTAATATTTAAACACTTTCAATTTTCATGAACCCTAAATCAAAAACTTTGTTTTTTCAAGATTTGTGAAGAGATGAAAGAATTCCTTTTTCAATTGAGATAAGAAGATGATTATTAAAGACTTTCGTGTTTTACCTTTTCATCAAAAATGGACTCTTGTTTGTTCTTGTGGTTTGGCCGATTCTAGAGAGGAAGAAAAAAGGGAGGAGAAGTTTTTTGGTAAAATGTGTTGTTGTGTGTGGGATGGATCGGCTAGAGGGCTTAAAAAGGGAGGGGATTCGATTTTTGGCAAAACTAGTCCTTATAGGTTTTAAACTCTATTAAATCAAGCTTAAAGTTCATGCGTTACCCCTAACACCTTAATTTAAAACTAATTTGCATTTTAGGTCCTAAAAATAGTTAACTAATGAAAGTTCCACTAAATTATTTTAAGTTTAAACCTATTTTGCAAGTATAGTCCCGGAGTTAATCTCGTTAACTCCCCCTCAAACAAATACCCGTATACTATTTAAAGAGCTATAGAATTTGTTTGAGTGTTCAAAATCTCTTGATCGTTTTTCCCAATTTAATTTATATGAATTATTTTGGAACATTTTTGGAAATTTTTAAATAAAAGCTCGTTCTCCCCCTCGAACAAAGATCGTAGTCTATTGAAAGATTTCTTGGATTTGTTCGAGCGTTCGAATTTTTTGAAAATATTTCTCCAATTAAATGACAAAATTGATATTGATTTTATTTCCAGCATTTTTCGAAAAATTTGTTTAACTCGAGCATGTTTGATAAACACATTTTGAGGAAAATTGCTTGAGTTAAAGAAAATTAATATTTTAAG
The DNA here is from genome assembly GCA_026074375.1 of Tanacetum coccineum. Lineage (NCBI taxonomy): Eukaryota > Viridiplantae > Streptophyta > Magnoliopsida > Asterales > Asteraceae > Tanacetum > Tanacetum coccineum. The sequence continues at coordinate 2,699 of BQNB010024127.1, forward strand.
GACAAAATGCACTTTTTGACGTAAATTTTTCTTTTTAGAAAGCGCGAGTTGTGTAGCATAGTATACACAAGTCATGTTCTTGGGTTTCAAAACTTGGGATGTTTTGTGTTAGGATCACATAAATGGACCCGAACAAAGAAGCTTCGGTCACTCGAAGATGCAAGACAAAAGTCTAGCTCGAAAGACAAAGTTAATTAATGTTTATTATGTATACGGGCCAAGATGTAAAAAGCCCAAAAAGAAAGCCCTCAAAGGCAAATCCTAGTTAGTATAAATACACCTAGTTTAGTCAAAATTAGGTTAGCTTCTCCATTATTTATTTTTCATCTTAAGGGTTTGTAGCAACTTTTTGTTTCTTTCAATCAAAAGTTCTTCATTGTTTAAATCTTTGGGCCATTGATTTTGTGCTTCATACATGGAATGATCTAGGGATCCTACAAAGATGATGAAAAGGCTAAAGATGAAACATGTCTCATGGCTCACGCATCTAGCGAGGTACATATCGAATCTTCTTATTTTAGTGATGAAAATTCATCAATAGATGACTTTATTTTAGATAGTAAATATGATAAGTTATGCAAAATGAGTCTAAAAATAATCACTAAGAACAAACGATTAAAAGCTGTTAGAAATAGTCTACAAAATAAAATTGGTGAGTTAAAAGAAAAGTTGTCCAAACTTGAGAGAAACATGGGTGTTGATCTCGAATGTACAACGTGTCAAATACTTAGAATTGACAACGAAAAATTAAAAGAGGAAGCTCTAAAGCTAACTCAATTTCAAAAGAGTACACGCTCTTTAAATGAAATGCTTAGTATTCAAAAACCATTCGGCGATAAATCGGGTCTCTGGTTTAACTCATTTGAAGCATCAACAAGCAGGACTAAGGAAACAAAATTTGTGAAGTCTCAAAATGAGACGTCCTCTGGTGGCGGTCCCCTAATTGCTGAGGCAGGCCCCCATAATGCATAGACGACCCTCAAAGCAAATCAGGGACCGCCGGTCTGTTCGTCAGATAAAGAAAAATCTGTTTCTTTTCAAAAATCCATTATAGGTCCTATAGACCAAAACATATAATGGTTAACAATGTTAAGATTCCCGTTGCTAGTGATGATGAGATTAAACGGTTTTATAAACCTTCTCTAAAACATGAAGTTGAATTTTCCAAACCAAACTTTAGGTAAAAAACTACACCTCCTAGAAGAATCAATAATTATTATTCTCGTTCTAAAACACCGCAATCAAGAAGAAATATTAGACGACAAAATCGTCCAAATGGTCTTCCCGTGACTTGGAATAATTTCCAACTTCAAAGTTACTTTCCATGGGGATTATGTCCTCCATTCCCACATCCCAACCAAATGCAACAAATGCAAGGGATGTTTAATGCTAACAACTTTGGACCCATGAGATATTGGGACCAAACATTTTAGTTACTGTGTTAGAAAATTAGATATGCATTGGGATCGATTTGGAGCCCGACGAATGGATAAAAGTTATGGGATGCTCCAAACACATGACGGGAAATCAAAATCTTTTCTCAACTTACAAGGAATACAATGGAGGTAATGTTGTTTTTGGTAGTAATCTTTGTGGTAACATCATTGGCAAATGTACGATTTCTAATGACTCTCTTAATATAGATAATGTAGAGCATGTCGATAATTTGAGATTTAACTTGCTAAGTGTAGGTTAAATATGTGATAATAAGTGTAAAGTAATATTCTCTGAACATGATAATGAAATTACTAAGGACGGAAAAGTCATAGGTAGAGGTATTAGGAAAAGTGGCTTGTATGTGATGAAATTAGGAAAGAATCCGAAAGATAAAATTTGTCTTACAACGATTGTAGAAAACTCCACTTTGTGGCATAGGAGATTAGGTCACGCAAATATACGTTTAATTCAATTGTTGGCATCTAAGGAACTAGTTAGAAACTTACCTAAGCTTAAGTTTGATCAACATTTTTGTGATGCTAGCAAAATTGAAAAATAAGCTCACGCTAGTCACAAAGCTATGAATATAGTCTCAACGACTAGATGCTTAGAACTCCTTCACATGGATCTTTTCAGTCCATCTGCCATACGGAGTTACAGAGGAAACCTTTACACCTTAGTCATAGTAGATGACTATTCTAGTTATACTTGGACAAGATTTCTTAAGAATAAAACCGAGGCTTTTGAGTAATTTGAAATCTTTAGTAGGAAAATACAAAATCAATTAGGATGTTTAATAGTGTCAATTAGGATGGACCACGGTAGGGAATTTGATAATGAAGTGCAATTTGGAGAGTTTTGTAATGCCAACGGTATTACATATAACTTCTCAGCTCCACGCACTCCATAATCAAATGGCGTGGTAGAAAGGAAGAATAGGACACTACAAGAGATGATATAAACTAAGTTAATTTAAACTATGTTAATTCTATTCTATGTTAAACCTATGCTAAACCTATGTTAGTCTTAATTCTAACAGATAAGAGGGGTTCAGCCTGAGAGACTGGCACAGGTTTTGTGGTGAATAGATCAATTTAAGACATAATAACACACGCAAGCAGATAGACAAAAGATAAAAGAGCGGTCTAGCCAAATATAAGAAAACTGTATTAACCATGATTAATCCAATTAAAACATTGGTTTGTTTATTTAGTGCAATAAGTACTTATCTCGAGGAGGCATATCATTCCAAGATTTAGGTGGGACTTCTTCCTAAAACCTAAACACGTAGAACTCTATCACAATTAAATGCATCCGCATAAAGCATCCTATTTGCTGATTATAATCTATCTTAGGAAAATAATAATGGTGATCTTATTAAACCCTAGCTCATGGAGACTTTACCTACTTACTGCTTAATGGAAATTTATATTCTAGTAGTCCACTGTCTAAGTCTTTACCAAAGGTATCAGTACGTTATTTGTTGATCCTAGGTCACCTACTAGTCCAACTTGTTCACGTATCACAAAGGTAAAGATAGGGGATTAATTATGGTCGTATTGATCTAGATATATAAATTACTATATGGAGAGCCATCCTGGCATCTAGCTAACTTGGTCGGTATCACTAGATCTAGTTGAATGATAGGTCGCATACAAAAGCATGTAAACAAGTATGAATTGATAAACATAAACAAGCAATCAACGATAAATTAAGCATTCGATATAAACAAACTAAACATTTAAATCTTTATAACCATGTCTAATACCCAAAGGTATTAGCCCTTAATCATTGTAAGCAATACAAAAGTAATAATTCAACCAAGGTAAACTAACCGAGTTAAACGAATGATACCAAAAATCGAATGATTACAAGAGTATAGGAGATTACAAGGTGTTTCATATGGAAAATATGATCAAGCACATTGAAACCCGTTTTTAGGTTTTCTATTTATACTGTCTGGAATTTGATCGATACGGCGTATCGAGAGAGTTGGATACGGCATATCGGGGTTTTCTTAGAGTAGGGACCACGTTCGATATCTTCCAGGATATTTTATTACTTTATATTGAATATGGCATATGGATGTCTCCTGGATACGACATACTGGACTTTGATTCTTCGTGGTTTCTAGTGAAGTGCAGGCACAGATACACCGTATCTTCCTTGATGGATACGGCGTATTGGCTTGTCAAAACAGTAATCTTCAAATGTCTCCGTTTAAGCTCCAGAATGCGTGCCTTTTAGCTAATCTTCACAAAGTACTCCATAATTACTGCAAATCTCAAATATAAATGACTAAGTATCAATTCTTGTAATAATCATACAAAATGGGTTATTTACATGGGATAAATGATGCTATAAAAGTGACATTATTTGATGTCATCAAATATCCCCCCACTTGAATCCTACTTTTCCTCAAGTAGCCTTTAGAAATTTATGAAAATGTATCTCTAGGGATTTTTCCGTTAAGTATTTATTTGATTTATTACTAGTATACAACCAAACATCTCACGGAATAGGAAGATGAAAACACTCAAATCACTCAACTAATCTATGTGGTAACATGTAATTCTCAATTGCTCGGTCGTGACGAGTATTCTATCATAAGCTTGGAAAGGGTACACATCTCCACCACTAGAGCTAAGGAGTAACAAGTTTATAAAGGTAAATTGGGTTTAGAAGGCTTAAAGGGTTTAATCACTTTTTCTAATTTCTACCGATACCAATATTCTAGAAAAGGTGACAAAGACCGTACATACACACCCATAACGATGGGATAGACACATATGACTGCATTCAAACCTTAACTTAAATAAGCTAAAGAGTAGGACTAGTAGAATGATATAGGGTATGGATCTTCTAATCTTTACCAAAAAGTAATAAACCAACAAGGCGGGCAAAACCACACATACATGGCCGTAACGATGGAATAGATACATGTGATTGCTCGCATCCTCATTCGAATAAAACCTAAGGGTTAGTGATTAGGAAAGGGAAATAATTGTTGTTAAATAAAAATTTACGAAACAAATAGATTAAGTCCAAACAGATAAGGTACAAGTTGCTAGATACTTTCTCGACCGTTACCATGATAAAGACTCATAAATATTTACACAAACGTCTTCGTCATAGATAAAAAACAACCTAAGTTGGTGTTCCCGTAACGGTCAACTCCCAACCATCCCATACTTTACATACTTTTACAAAGACAAGTGGCGATATCTACCACTTTTATACAAAACTTTACATCGTTGATTTATTACTATGTATCAACGAATAATTGATCCTTCAAATAATACCATCGGTTTAAGATTTAACAAACCGACTATAAAATTTCCTCCTCTTTTTATGTTGCAATTTTCTAATTTTTTCATTTTTTTAAACATACTAAACTACGAATCTCGATGTAATTTCACCATCTTCACGATCAAAATAACTCTGGATAATTTCTTTGATTATTCTTCATTCCTCGAACGTACCAATAATTATGATGGTAGTAAAAATACATGAGTTGTGACTACTTTTTACATTCCCATTGCAATGTGCAATTTTCCCAACCATACCAGAAATAGAAAATGACACAGGACACAGGAAATACATACTTTACACTTTAAACAACTAGCAACTGATAAATGGACTTAATCTAACAAGGTAGGCTAAGGTGTAAAGGTGTAACAAAATAAATAGTTGGTGTTTATCCTAAAGGATTGGCTCTACTGGTTTTTCTAGGGGTATCTTACTCTTAAAATAAGAGTAAACAAATATACGGGGGTTAACTAACCAGTGTAGTTAGTTAATAAAACAACATATATAGGCTTTTTGGGTGTAATCTTAGAAATTTACCAATTTAAACAAGTTACTCCATCTAAATCTATAATACTCATTATTGTGGTCTCGAATAGATATACTGAGCCAAGTTCTAAAGTCTACAACATCACCGACACACTCATATTTATGTGGGATTTGAGTAAACATTTGGAAATGGATAAGGCTGAATCCTTACAATATCTAATAAAGGTTATGTGTGCAAGTTATGTAACCAGTAATTTCAAAAAAGTATGCTTGAAATTTAATTTAAGCATTTTAATGTGAAAAATAGGAAAAGCAACGTTCTAATTCCCATCCCTATACTTAAATTATACAACGGTCTCGTTGTATAGATAAAACATTAAAAACGGGAAATTAAAAGAATTAGAACGAGAAACTCCCCTGATATTTGCTCGGTAGGATTCTCCAAGTTGAGTTAATGAGCAAGAATGTGTATTGTAAATGCATCGGAATTCCAGCATGACTACAACACACATAGGATTCCAGATGATCGATACTTCACCAACGTTGTCGATTTCTTTCTAGCGACGTCCTGTGCAAAATATAAGAAAAACATGCAAAATCCTATCTAGGGTATCATGCGGTTAATAAAATAAAAATAAAACTGTATAGGCAGTCAATACGCCATATCCCAAAACCTGGATACGCCATATAGAAAGACCTGTAAAAAGTATCTATACGGGTTAGTCTTCGCCGTATCATATAATGAATACGCCGTATTGAAAGAACTGACAATAAAGTTTTAAATGCAAAAAAATAAAGGATTGATAACTTCCAGACATTCAATACGCCGTATGATATGGAGCGGATACGCCGTATTGATGTCTGGGAAGACAAACTCGATAAAATAAATAAAAAATAGTCTAGGTTGTCTCTCGGGAAGCACTTTTCTTTTCAGCTAAGTCTTTAAAAGAGACTTTTTCTTCAGCTTCCATTACTCGGATCTTGTCACCACCCATCCTTCGTCCATGCTACGAAAGATTTCTTGGTATGCCCGGCATGCATCTTCATTAGTCTTTGTCAAATCATCGTATTCACATTCCTTTATAGCAACATACTCTTCATCTTGTCCAAATGAATACTTGGTCATCTTAAATCTTCTAATCTTGCAAACTGGTACATTATGAGAGGTATCATTAAACAAATTGCATCTTTCATTACGTTCTTCCTCCTGAACATTACTCATGTTGCTTGCATTATTGTTCATACTGAATATACTATTAATATCAAGATGAGGATCATAGGTAGTAAAGAAATTTGCATATGGTTCTCGTATGTGATCCTTCCACTTAGAAAATGTAGAGCATTCATGATCATTTACTTTCCACCAATAATCTTGAAGCTTTACTAATAGTTCATAATCGAGTTCGTGGAAATTTCCGAAAGACCTTTTTAACCATGAGCAAAAATTTATTACACTTTGACTTGCATTACCCCATGATTTTTCATAAATGGCTTTTTGCTTTAATGCTTTGTCTTTTAAACTTCCATACGTTAACTTGTCGTACCATTCATAGTCTTGAAAATATGTCATGTAATTAACCCGAACCATTCCCGGTAACTCTCCTCCGTTACAGAATCCATCTTCATTTGAATTGCAAGTGGGCCATTTAGCTTTCCCATTTTTGAAACGGAAAGGTTTGCAAATATGATCACACATTTCATATGGTACTCCATCTTCAGACCATGGCTCTTCAAGTTTATCATTCCATTCGTTCTCATAATCTTCATAAGTCTTAGTTCTTTCAATATCATGAGTAAATAATTCCGGATCAACTTTAAGAAGAAAATTGAACTCCTTGAATTCTGTGCACAATGGTGTTTTGTAGTCGAACAAGTTTGTTTCAATTCTAAAGATTTCAACGGTTTCTTGTTCATCATCATTATTAGCTTCCCCAACATCAGAAAATCCATCATCAACAACTCCTTCTTGATCATCGCTCTTTTTCCAAAAATCCCATAAGACTTTCTTGGTGAATGGATCCATCATCATATGGTTAGCAAATTTTGAAGCCAGCCATTTTTCGAACGTAGAATTGTTTGGATCCCTTGTTGCTTTAGTCACCATAATCCGACCAGTACAAAAAGGTGGGTAATATTTTCCAAATTTTTTTTTAGTCAAATCCACCCAAATAGTAATTGAACCTTTAAATTCATCAAACCATTTGCTTGCATTTCCAACTAATGAGATTGGGAAAATAGCAAGTTTAATTCATTCATAATTCACATTCGGCAAGTTAATAGGGTCAACAATTTTAAGGAAGTATTCAATATGTTCGACCGCGTCTTCTCCATTAGTTCCACTGAAGGCATTACCGAGCAAATCATCAAGGAATTTTCCATTAAGTTCATAAGCATTTTTACCATTAACCGTAATTCTTGTAATCCTTGAATAATAATCTGCTCAATCTTTAGTTACGAATCCATCTATAGTTGTCTCTGTCTTAATTTCTGCCATTACTTCTTCAATCTACTCCCTCTGATTAGTTCAATCTGTAACAAAGGTAAAAATATCAGCAGGATTTGCTCGGAAGAAAGGTAATATAGAAAATTAAGCAAGGAATTCAAATATGAAAAATATGTCTCTATTGATATATCAGTTGATCGATACACCGTATCCAATTGACTTGAATACGTCATATCAGTCTGCTGAATAAATACGTTGTATTGGTTATAAAAGTTAGATACGCCGTATCCAATTAGAGTGAATACGCCGTATCAAGTTATCGACCAGAACAGTGTATTGAAAACAATTAAAACACACAAAACAAACACACAAATAAAACAAGCAAACAATTAAAAACAAATATACAGAATTTCACAAAATTTTACACTAATCTAAATTACACTAACTAATCTAAATTACACTAATTCTAAGGGTTAAGTTAATCTAATGTTAAAAACCAAAATAATAAATAAATAAAGATTTACAATTTCACTCCCTAGCAACGACGCCAAAAACTTGATTGTGTCGTTGTGTAGGTGTTATTTATGTTTTCAACTTTTAAATTTATATTTTGCTGACTTTACCTTAAACAACACTTTAACGGGCAGTGTACCCGATCAGATAGAGTTTCGTGGTAAGTAGGGTGTCGATCACTAAGAGCGAGAAGTAATCTTTTATTTTATCAATATTTTGGTTAACTAAATTAAATTTTAACTATGTTAATTCTATTCTATGTTAAACCTATGCTAAACCTATGTTAGTTCTAATTCTCGCGGATTAGAGGGGGTTTCAGCCTGAGAGACTTTGTGGTAACTTAGATCAATTTAAGACACAATAACACACGCAAGCAGATAGGCAAAAGATAGAAGAGCGGTCTAGCCAAATATAAGAAAACTGTATTAACCATGATTAATCCAATTAAAATGTTGGTTTGTTTATTTAGTGCAATGAGTGCTTATCTCGAGGCGGCATATCATTCCAAGATTTAGGCGGTACTTCTTCCTAAAACCTAGACACGTAGAATTCTGTCACAATTAAACGCATCCGCATAAAGCATCCTATTTGCTGATTATAATCTATCTTAGGAGAATAATAATGGTGATCTTATTAAACCCTAGCTCATGGAGACTTTACCCACTTACTGCTTAATGGCAATTTATATTCTAGTAGTCCACTGTCCAAGTCTTTACCAAAGGAATCAGTACGTTATTTGTTGATCCTAGGTCACCTGCTAGTCCAACTTGTTCACATAAACCAATGGTAAAGATAGGGCATTAATTGTGATCCTATTGTTCTAGATATATAAATCACTATATGGAGAGCCATCCCGGCATCTAGCTAACTTGGTCGGTATCACTAGATCCAGTTGAATGATAGGTCGCATACAAAAGCACGTAAACAAGTATGAATTGATAAACATAAACAAGCAATCAATGATAAATTAAGCATTCGATATAAACAAACCAAACATTTAAATCTTCATAACCATGGCTAATACCAAAGGGTATTAGCCCTTAATCATTGTAAGCAATACAAAAGTAATAATTCAACCAAGGTAAACTAACCGAGGTAAATGAATGATACCAAAAATCAAACAATTACAAGAGTATAGGAGATTACAAAGTGTTTTCTATGGAATTAGTAGCTTTGCTTGACCTCTTCTGCTCTTCTGAAAATCGACTTTTGTGGTTAGGGTGTCAAAAATATGACCAATCACACTGAAAACCCGTTTTTAGGTTTTCTATTTATATTGTTTGGAATTTGATGGATACGGCGTATCGAGAGAGTTGGATACAGCGTATCAGGGGTTTCTTGGAGTAGGGACCACGTTTGATATCTTCCAGAATATTTTATTGCTTTATATTGAATACGGCCTATGAATGTCTCCTAGATACGACGTATTGGACTTTGATTCTTTGTGGTTTCTTGTGAAGTGCAGGCAAAGATACGCCGTATCTTCCTTGATGGATACGGCGTATTGGCTTGTCAGAACAGTAATCTTCAAATGTCTTTGTTTAAGCTCCAGAATGCGTGCCTTTTAGCTAATCTTCACAAAGTACTCCACAATTACTGCAAATCTTAAATATAAACGATTAAGAATCAATTCTTGCAATAATTATACAAATGGATTATTTACATGGGATAAATGATGCTATAAAAGTGGCATTATTTGATTTCATCAACAATGTTGAATGAACAATCGTTACCATAAAAGTTTTGGTGTAACGCTGTAGATACTTCAACGTACATCTTTAACTGAATCCTAATTAGAGCCATCTTAGAAAAAACACCATATGAACTCTTGAGAGGTAGGAAACCTACTCTTGATTACTTCAAAGTTTTTAGAAGTGAATGTTTCATTCTAAACACCAAATATTACCTCACCAAGTTTGACTCAAAGTCATACGAAGGGGTTTTCCTAGGATACTCCCAAAATAGCAATGCCTATATCATCCTAAACAAGCACATCATGAAAATCTAAGAATCGCTTAACGTGACATTCGATGAAACTCCTCCACCATGTAAAACATCACCCTTCGTGGATGATAACTTAGATGAAGAAGAAGCAATTAAGGTTACCAAAAAGAAAAACCTAGAAAATGACATTGAGGATGAAACTTTAGAAGTTTACAAAATTTTCAACATTAAGGAATCTAAGAACCATCCACTAGGCAACATCATAGGAAACCTTAACCAAAGAACACCAAGGTCTCAAGCCCAAAACCAAAGTAACTTCTTTTGTTTTATATCAGCTATAGAACCTAAGAATGTGAATGAAGCCTTAAAGGATGAAAGTTGGATAATTGCAATGCAAGATAAATTAAATCAATTCATTGCAAATGATGTTTAGGAGTTAGTACCACATCCTAAGAGTACGACAATCAGTGGGTGTATAGGAATAAGTTAGACGAAAACGGTGTTGTTTCTCGTAATATGTAACAACCCGAGTTTTAGGCCGACGTTTATCCCGAGCTGCTATTTATTTCCTATTTGTGAATTTGGAATAATTATTTTATTTTTGTCATTTTTGGCCGTCTCGGCAAAAATCATTGTTTTTGGCTATGTCGCAAGCCGTGCTTAAGCTTTTAATTATTTAAGCGATTTCGAAATTTTAATATCTCATATTTATGCTTCGGAAGCTAATTATTTTATTTTTAGTATTTTACGACCTTTTCCCGCGTTTTAGTTGAAATTGTGTCGAAAGTCTTGTTTCTACGCGATTTAACATTTTTATTAAAGGTTTTTGACCAAATTAAATTTGACGAAGGAAAAATATTTACAAAATTATAAACCCGAGCCACCTAGTCGGTTATGAGCTAAAACCAACACCCTTGTGTTTTATTTTTATAAGCCTTGGAAGATCAAGGACCAATTGTGTCAATAGACCAAACACTCATTCTATATAAATAAACACACAAACTTCTCAATTTTTATAACAAAAAAATTTCACTTCTCCTCCCATCCTCCTCTTATCGCCGGCGAACCACCACCGCCACACAACCGTCATCGAAAACTTACATGCAACACGATCCGTTCATTAAAACTTCATCCCTACACTTAGATAAACATATCCCACCAAGAAAATTTGACATGCAATGAGTATTTTTGGAGTTTTGAATTTGAGCTAATTACTTGAAGTTTTTGGGTATAACTGGGTTTAAAAATAATAGATCTAGTGTTATTTGAAGTTTTGGGTTGAGTAAAAGTTGCGGTTTAATTGTTTCGGGTTGTTGTTGGTTTCGTCTAAGATCAAAAAGGAAAGAGGAGTCCGTATATTTATTCAATCTAGTTCATACTAGCTATTGTAAGTATTCTTAAACTATTTTCAATAACATCCTTGAATGATCTTGTTTATTTGAAGTTGCATGCTATGGATCCACTTGTGCATTAGTTAGATCTAGCGATTGATGAAGTTTGGGTGATTTAGGTTGGTTTAGATGACGGTGATAGGTTAGCTAGGAGTATTTTTGATGTCGTTGCGATGAGAAAATGGTGATTTAATGTGTTTGTAATTAAGCAATTTCAAACAGAAAGTTTGGCACGGATTTCGAGGGTTGAGAAAATATAAAAACTGATTTCTAATTTAGGATTGTGATAGGCCTTATTTTTACGAACGTTTTAGTAGGTGGATCGTCTCGTAACTCATAGTAACGAAGTTTTTATGGCCGATTGAAGTTTGGAAAAATTAATATATGCATAATCAGCTCTTGGTTATTTTTGAGTATGCGCAGAAAATTAAACGCCCGTTTCGACCACTTTCGAATCTATTTTGGCCATCCAGCAAAGCACGAAAGTTGTCCGAAACGACGTTTCGCTTCTCACATGTAAATTTCAGAATTTAACGATTTGAAACGAAGAAGTTAGACCAAACCGCGGATTAGAAAATAAAGATATATAATATATATAAATATATAATATTAATATAAAAATAGTAATATTTATATATAATATAGTTATACTACTATATATAATATATATATATAATAAACTGGGCAGAATTTTAGAAGGGCAAAACGGTCATTTTAGAAAAGTTGTTCGAAATAATGGTTTACGTGTCCGGTAGAAAAAGCTAAGGATGAAGATAGTTTAAGACGGGTCAAGACCAAAGTCAACGACTAGGAAAGTTTATGTAAAAAGTCAAAGTAAAAGTCAAAGGAGGATTTAAAAATGTCATTTAGTCGTCGTAAGTGTTGTTCGGGTTGATAAAAATAATAACAAATATTATTTCGGGGATTACATTATTTTTGGAATCATCGGTCGTTTCTAGGAATGGCAAGTCTAAAAATAGAAACCTTATATATATATATATATATATATATATATATATATATATATATATATATATATATATGAAATGTAACGTCGGGGTTGTAATTAAATAATTAAGCATTGGTGTATTGAAGATTGATGAAAGAAGAAAATATTTTTGGTATTAATACAACCGGACTTTCTAAAAACGGTAGCTTCCCAAAAATAGTAACTTTTCAAAAATAAAAAACTTTCTGAAAATAGAAAGTTTTCAAAAATGCGATGCGACTTAATTGTGAGTGGGATTTTGGTTCTAAGTCATTTAATAAGAATTAGAGGCGTAAGTGTGGATTCCATAGCATGCTTTCTTATAAATAATATATATAAGAATAATATATATATATATATATATATATATATATAATATATATATAAATTATATATATATATTAATTAATATATTTATAGTATATATACTATATAATATATATATATATATAAATATATATATATATATATATATATATATGTTGCAACGATCGTATGAGTCGATGGTACTCTAGTATTTCTCTAATTGCGCGACATGACTCTAGGTCGCAACTGAGCTATTTATTTGTTGACATTCTGTAATTGTGCATTGTTGATCTTCGTCTTCAATCAAGGTGACTTCATAGCCTCGCTTTTAAATGTTTTGAATGTTTTATAACCCCGCGAGGGGGATACATGCTTGTTTTGAAAATGTGAACACAAGTGATTTTTACTGTAAGCTGAAACTGTTTTGATATTATCTGCATGAGTCGCTATTGCTAAAAACCCTAATATCATGAACCGTTAACTTACGCCTTCAGGGTAAGACGCTTGTGCATTAAAATGATCTATTGGGTTTGACAACCCCGTCCGAGGAATGGATCCATTGGCGAACACCCTATCAAACGGACGTTTTGTAAGGAGACGAGTAGGTATGAGGTAATAATACCCTGTTTTGGGGCAAATTTGTAAGTGTATGAAAAGATATATGTTGTGTAAGGTGTCGGTGTCACGAGCTCAATGCGATAATGGAATGAAAAGTTTTGATATATGCTTACAAGATTTTGATACTATGCTTGTGTTCCGCTTTTAATTATAAACTCTATGAATTCCCTTAACTTTTGTTGACGTTTTAGCATGTTTATCCCAGGTGATTACGCTTGTGCTTGCTTGGAAGGGAATGATGCGTGGATATCAAAGATTTGGACTCGGTGAACAATTCACATTCGATAAAAGAATTTTTGATAAATCGAGTCGTGTTGTGACTTATTTAGAGTTATTTTTCCAAAACTGTTTGGGGACCTGTATAACTCTGATCTTTTAAATAAATCGAATGTGATACTTTATTTTAAAAACGTCTATTTTGAGGTCGTTTTCTGTAACTCGTGTGTATGAACTATGAAGTAGCACCCTAATGTTGTATTCCGCTGCGCTCCGAATTTTGGAGGTGTTACATAATAAGGCTAGGTTAGTCGCCCAAGAATATAATCAACAAGAGGGCATCGATTATGATGAAACTTATGCCCCAGTTGCTAGATTCGAGTCCGTTAGAATTTTATTAGCCTATGCTTGTGCCTTAGATTTTAAGTTATTCCAAATGGATGTAAAAAGTGCATTCCTAAACGGTTTTATCAATGAGAATGTATACGTGGCACAACCTCCAGGATTCATTGACTTTGAAAAATTGAATCATGTTTATAAACTCAAGAAAGCTTTATATGGTCTTAAACAAGCTCCTAAAGCTTAGTATGATAGATTAAAGGCTTTTTTTTATGAAGCATAAATATAACATGGGAATGGTAGATAACACACTTTTTACAAAGAAGAAAAGTTCATGTTAATACAAATAATGTCTAAAAACGTTATTTATATTTTTTGACCTCTCGATGTTCTGAAGATAACAAAATGTAAAAACATTTACGATAAAAATAAATGCTTACAAATTATTAATCGTAAATTTCCATTTCAAAATGTAAATCACTTAAGGTATGTATGAAAAAATCATTAAACATGATTAGTGATTAAGAAAATAATTTTTCTTAACCATCACATTTTTATAAAAGTATTTTTACAAAAATAAATATATACAAAATACTTTTTAATTAAAAGAAAAGTTTTATTTAAAACATAAATTTGAAATTTAAATTTTCCCCCCAAAACCGAATATAACTCACCAGGATAAACCTTCCTCACAAAAGGACAAAAATCAGAGCGTCAGTCTAGGGGCAGCCCCCTAAGTGGCTAGGCGGCCCCCAGATATATTTGCGCCCGCCAGGACCCCCTCCAGCTGACCGTTCCTGGCTATAAATATTGCACTATTCTTAGCAGAAAAACAGACCTCTTTGTACGAATTTTTTTAGTCTTCTTTCTCTCTCTAAAAACCTTCTTTCTCACACTAAGTCTCTTGATCACTAACATTGTTTGATCTTGTTTCAAGTGATCCAATATCTTCTTTCTCATCCCTCCTCTCCTCTCTATCAACTGCAAGAGAAGAACATTCGTATTCGCCAAGAAACGAATTGTTGTAGTCTAGTGATTTCTCCTTCTTTCTTCTAAGAACCAAATCTCTATCTTGATTATCTTGTGTGGTTGTGTAAATCAGATAGTGTATAAATCCGATAGTGTAGATCTTATGATTATGTATTACTTGTGAAGTGGTAGATTGGTTCTAGCTAAGATTATGACTCGACATTTATCTTAGTGTCGGAAAATAACGTAAGCGAAATATAAACGGTTTTCTCCGCCTAAAGGGAGCTTGTTGACATAGTGAAATCTCGAGTCGGATACTCGGGGAGTAGAGTAGGGCGAAGAGGAGCTTCGTAGCCGAACCACTATAAATCTTGACATCTTGGTTTGATTGTTCCTTCTCTCATCTCTTTATATTGTTGTGATTCTTTCTTATTGTTGGTTTAGTTATAACTAGTAGATACATACATTGTTGGTTGGTTGAACATATACTCAGATCTAACAAATTTTAGAAGTAAAATTTTAAAACGATAATTAATCGGTAAACTATTCAACCCCCCTTCTAGTTTCCACAGTTCAAATCTCATCATCATTCAAATATATGTCGATGACATTATATTCGGTTCGACTTGTTAAGACATGTGTGATGACTTTGCCAAAATCATGCATGACGAGTTCAAGATGAACATGATAGGTGAACTTAACTTCTTCCTTGGATTACAAATAAAACAAATGGAAGACAATATCTTCTTTAATCAATCTAAATATATTAAAGAAATGATTAAGAAATTTGGCTTAGAAGAATCTAAACCAATAAAAACTCCCATGTCCTTGGATACAAAACTCACGAAAGACGAAGAGTGTGAGTCGGTAGATAGTACCAAGTATCGAGGCATGATAGGTAGTTTACTCTACCTAACGGCAAGTAGGCCCGATATCATGTTTAGTGTCTGCCTTTGTGCATGCTTCTAAGAGGATCCCAAAACCTCTCATCTTGAAGCGGTTAAGCGTATCTTCCGATACATTAAAGGCACTATGCACTTAGGATTATGGTATCCTAAGGGGACCGGCATAGAAACCATAGTATATGCCGACTCTGATCATGCGGAAGTTATGTGGACCGAAAAAGCACTAGCGGTTGTATGTTCGTAGGATGTTGTTTAACATCGTGGTTCTCGAAGAAATAAGTCGCTCTTGCTATATCCACGACCGAAGCCTAATACGTAAGCGTCAGAAAGGCATGTCAACAAGCACTATGGATGAAACAAGCTCTTATCAACTACGACATTTGACTCGACGACGTCCCGATCATGTGCGACAACAAAGCCGCGATTGACCTTAGCAAAAACCCAATGCAACACTCGCGGACTAAACACATCGAAATTCGTCACCACTTCCTTCGAGACGATGTCCAGAAAGGAATATCTCCATTGAAAAAGTCTCATCCGAAGTTAATATCGCTGACATCCTCACTAAACCCCTTAAACGTTAATCGTTTAATTATCTTCGTCTTGGTTTACGAATGATGGAACATATTTCGTAAATCGTTCTATTTTCTTCTAGTCTCAATTCTATTCTTTGCTTCACTCTGTGCTGTGACAACTTAATTACTTCATCCAAAGTAGTTTACGTAATTTTAATTGGCGAAATGAAAATTAAAACGTCACTCCTTCCGAAGTCTTGGTCCAAATTTCTGTCTAAAACCCTCCACTGGAGGCGGCCCCCATAAATAGGGTGGCCCTTTAATTTACTCAAGCGGCCCCCATATCGATATGGGACAGCCACCAGTCGGCTAATTTATGTCTGCACTCTCATTCTTGATAAACACAAAACCAAACACACCCCTTTCTGCAGACATGCGACAAAACAAACCAAAAACCCACCAAACTTCAAAATCAACCACTAAAACTAAAATTGAAGGTGCAATCAACATCAATAATCAACCCCAACATCATAAACATCATCAATTGTAAGTCATTTCATCAATTTTCTTCTTAATCTGAGTCTAGGGTTTATTTGAACACAAAACCAAAAATTGGGGATTTTCATTTTTTTTGTATGTGCAATTAGGATTGTAATAACACAATGTATAACTAATATGCTTCCCTTAGATTTAAGATTTGCATATCTGAGTGTGCTTGGAAAAAAATTTCAACGTGAACAAAACCCCAATCTATTCTTAAAATTTCTCACGTTAAGAACACCATAAAATTGTTTTAAAGCATTGTTAATACACTATAAAAAAAGATTTTGCATTCATGCATAATGACCTCATGAACATCAATTGAAATATTTAATCAATGAATATTTTCGACATGTGTGGATAGGCAAAAGTAAATAAAGGAGCGTTTGGGTTAACTCTTAGGTTTTGATTTAGAGTCGAGTTAACCACAACTCCACATTTGTTGCATATAGGCACACACTAGGTACAAAGTCTTGTTAACAATTCAAGTTCACAATAAAAAATCTTAATTTTTTAGGTAACAATGCCTCGTGTAACCGGAATTGACCACCAGAATACATGTAACTGTATTCTAATTATTTCAAATGTATACACACCACCACTAAAATATGACTTTGCTTTTGTTGAAAAACGATGTATTCATGACGGTTGGGTTGAACAATTAAATTATCTTAATACCATGTTTGGGTCAATCAAATTCGAGTGTTTTTTAAAAGTAAATGAGCAAATTGTTCCTCGTTTCATTCTTGAGTTCTATAGTCAATTAAGACTTGACTATGATTATGAAAGTCATTTAGTCGCTCACTTTGTCATTCAAAATAAGTCTTTTTCTCTTACTCTTAAAGAGTTCGATCAAATTATGTTTGTTCCCACTGAAGGACATTGTTCTTTTTCTGATAAGTGGTCATTTGACCACTTGGAAATTAGTGTTCCCTCAAATGGTCTTTATAAAACCACTCCTCCCTCTACAAATGACATTAAAACACTTATCCAAATTGGTCTATAAGGTCCTATAACTCGTATTCATCATAAGAAAATCATTAATGTTGAAGAAACCAAATTTTAAATCGTGAAATTCAAACTCACATGAAAACTTAGGTAGAAATCATCCGTGAAAACGTTTTTTGTCTGGGAGGAAATCGAGATCATGTACCAGCTTGCCTTTGTCACATGCTTTATTGTATCGCGGCTTCCACAAAGTTTAATCTTGCATTTTTCATTCTAAAATGAATGGAAACTGTTAGGCATCAACCTAATGTGATTATACCTTACGGAATGTTGTTGACTAGATTGTTCAATCACATCATGTCAAATTCTCCTGAGTTTTTGGATGATCGTTACATCTTGTATGATCGCGTTATGCATCCTTTCGCTCCTTATGAGCGAAAGACGTTAGCGGATCGTGGCACAAAAAAGATGTCGTCATTCTACCTCATCCTCCACTTCCGTCCTTGTCAATTGATCTTCTTCTCATACCATAGATGATGAAAATGTTATAAATGGTGAAGGCACTTCTCGTGCTAGCACTCCTTCTCCTTCTCGTTGAGTCAAATCTCTATCAAATGACATTCCATAAATCTTCTTAAATTCAACCAATATTGAATCAAACATGAAACCCCTTTATTCTTAACAAACCAAAATCCTAAACCATCAAAATCAACTATGATATGAGCACCAAAACGGGTTGTGGTCAATTAGAAGAGCACTCAAGAACGTATTGAAGGGTAGAAAGAAATGACTGAATTTGGAGAGTTGTGAAATAGATTATTATTATTATTACATAATTAACTTATTGATGATGCTTTAGTTTATGCTTTGCTAAGTAGTCTTATGAATTTATTAGTAAAATTTGTGACACATAGGTGGGAATGAAATTTGCCTTGGATGATCATTTAAGTTTACCATCCTAAACCTTTTTTGTATCCTACTTGAGATGTCTTGTTATATAAAATTGCCATGCATGCTTAGACATTTACTCTCATGCCTATACTTGATTCTCCCCAGATTAATTGTGCATTAGACTAGCTTTGTTACATCTCGATAACAAAGCTAGATTTAGTTGATTCTTGAGAAATAGGAATTGCTGCACCCTGGTGTCACTAGCTTTTCTTTTTTACACAAAACTAAAAAACTGAGATGTTTGGGAAAATTTTGTAACCCCCAGAAAACGGCCCCCAAATACATGGGGCGGCCCCCCAATATATCTGGGAGCGCCCAATGTTTATGGGACCACCGCCAGCATGGTCACAAAACTTTTTACTGTTCTCCTCTTTTTCTGCATCTTTGACCATTCCTATACTAGTCCCAGCTGGTATTTTCCTTTTTAGACAAACATTTCTTAGACCTTTTCTACATCACTACCATGGCTTTCCAACTCTTTTAATACTTAAACCACTCATCCTCCTCCTTCTTCATTCCCATCTTTTCTTCTTCATCTCTTCCATTCTTGATCCTCAATGTCTTGTTTATATCCTCCTCCAAACTTCTCAAGAAAACCACGAATCTCGGTAAGACAAGTTTGGAGAAGAACAACCTCTTCACTACAATTACCATCTCAATCCCAAAATGTCTCACCACCATCACCTCTAAGAGTTGCAGACTTTCAACCTTCTCAACTACCTTTTGAAAATCCACCTAGGGATTAAATGATGAATCAACTCCATCACATATCCAACCTTCTTGAAACAAATCTTCAAAATGCA
Organism: Tanacetum coccineum; assembly: GCA_026074375.1. Lineage (NCBI taxonomy): Eukaryota > Viridiplantae > Streptophyta > Magnoliopsida > Asterales > Asteraceae > Tanacetum > Tanacetum coccineum. The sequence continues at coordinate 22,320 of BQNB010024127.1, forward strand.
ACAAATGCTTACTCTCAAGCACCACCTCCTTCACACATACCATCGCCACCTTTGATTCATCCCGCTACTCTTGACCAAGCCAACTTTCACTTAGGATTTTGTCTTTGTTACATGTACACCCGAAATCAATTTCATTCCTTGAAAGATGAACTCAATTTCATCCAATTCCTTCTCACGCGTCTACTTACTCGAGCTCATATTCCACCAAACAATCACTCACCAACCTCTCCACTATCACCTCGTCAAAATTAAACATTCTCATATGTTTAATTTATCTAAATAAATGACATCCCATCTTTTGCTTACGACATTTCCTAGACATCAAAAATCAACTAGTCTAGCTCAAGTTTAAAATGTCTCTTTATGTTATGTCTACTTTGTTTAATTTCAAGTCTTGTAACATTCATGCTCTCATGTATGAATTTGATTTGTTATTATGAATGAATAGATCTGACTTGCATGAATTATTTAGTTGGCTATTTTTTACACATATATATATATATATATATATATATATATATATATATATATATATATATATATATATATATAATTGTCATCATATTGCTACAAGTTAGAATATATATATTGCACTTGCTTTCTCTAACTCGTTTTTGTAGCAATTGCCCATAAGTCAATCCCTTGGTGCCCCAAACAAGGGGGAGTATACATCAAGGGGGAGCTTTAGGATCGTCGATTTCTCTCTTCTCAACTTAACGATCTACCTTTTTGGATTCGACAAAAAGAGGGAGAGATGGATTAAAACTCATTAATAACTTGAAATTTTTATTTTTATGTAAATGAGTTTATATTTTGTCATCATCAAAAAATAGGAGATTGTAAATACAAATAATGTCTAAAAACGTTATCTATATTTTTTGACTCCTCTACGTTTTGAAGATAACAAAATGTAAAAACATCTACGATAAAAATAAACATTTACACGTTATTAATTGTAAACTTCCATTTCGACGTAAACCACTTAAGGTATGTATAAACAAATCATTAAACATGATTAGTGATCAAGAAAATAATTTTTCTTAAACCTTACATTCCTACAAAAGTATTTTTACAAAATAAAAATACATACTCATTTATTAAGAAATGTTTTAATTAAATATAAAAATTCAAAATCTGGTTTCCCCCTAAAATGGAACCTTCTACACCAGATTTTACCTTCCCCACTACATGATAAAAATAAGAGCGTCTACCTAGGGGCGGCCCCCTGATAGGCAGAACGGCCCTCAGATATATCTGGGATCATCGCCAGGAGACGTTACCATTTCCTGGCTATAAATAATGCACTATTCCTTGCAGATTTTCAGACCTCTTTGCATAGATTTTTCAAATCTCTCTCTCTCTCCCTCTCTAAAATCCCTTTTCTCTCATTAAATCTCTTAATCACTAACATAGTTTAATCTTGTTTCAAGTGATCCAATCTCTTCTTCATCCCCCTTTTATCAAGTGCAACAGAAGAACACTCGTATTCGCCAAGAAATGAAGTGTTAAAGATCAAGTGTTATCTATCTTGTGTGATTGTGTTGATTGAGTGTCGGTTAGTATTTTAGTCCTTAAAATACACTAGTGAAGTGGTAGATTGGTTCTAGCTAAGATTAGGACTCGACATTTAGCTTAGTGTCGGTAAACAACGTAAGCGACTTGTAAACGATTTTCTCCGCGTGAAGGGAGCTTGTTAACATAGTGTAATCTCGAGTCGGATACTCAAGGAGTGGAATAGGACGAAGAAGAGCTTCGTAGCCAAACCACTATAATTCTTAGTGTTGTGGTTTGATCGTTCTATCTCTTATCTTTTATTTACGTTTCTTGTTTATTGTCTGTATTGTGATTGTATTGTAAGTAGATTAGATATATTGGTTGTTCATATCGTTGGTTGATATCACATATACTCGAATTAAACGTTTTTATAAACAAAGTTTTAAAATGGTAATTCACCAGTAAACTATTCAACACCCCCTACTAGTTTCCACTAGAATTTAAAAATCGGACTTAAAACGAAGAAGTTATGGTCGTTTTAAGTTTGGCGAAACATAAATAATTTTGACAGCTTTTACAATGTTTTCGGACATTCTGTCTAGTTGTTAAATTCCCCTTCTGGGTCCGAATCGGCTACAATGTATAAAAGAAAACTTGTCCAGAATGATTTTTCCCTAAAATAAGAGACTTTTGTCGAGTCGTGAATGTTTATAACGAAGGAGATACACTCCGTTAAAGTTGGACTATTTTTCTGAAAATTTAATAAGTTTCTTGCACACATTTTATTAAATAATAGGTGTTGTTAGGAATTTAATTTGGGGTTTTTGAGTGTCTTCGGGCCCGTTTGAGTTATAAAAACCTTAGAAAATATTGTAGTATCACTTATATAATATTTATATGCGTCGAAAACTTTATAAATATTATTTTTTAAACTAGTTAGACTATAATTAAAATGACTAAATGAAAATACTAAAAATAATGATCGAGCGAGATAGACTATAATTAATTTTTGACTATTATAAAATATTACAAATGTGTATACTTATATATTAAGTGGCCAACTTGATGTAAACATTATTTTGACTTATAAAACTAAAACGCAAACTATTAGGTAGTGATATAACGTTATAAAATATAGTGCATCATTTTATTTCGCTTGCATTACTCTAAATCAGCCCATAATTAAATAGGTTGCGTGCCGGACTTGTTGTGACGATTTCATTTGTTGATTTTCCCAAAATCAATACATTTACTTGAGGTGAGTTTATAGCCCCGCTTTAACTTGTTTATCACTATTTTACAAATCTCATAATGAGATACATTGCTTGTTTTTACTTATGGACGCAAGTACTTTACTTTCTTTTAAATGATTACGGATTAGCCTAAGTAGCGATAACCCAGTATGCTCGAATTATCATGAACCATTAATTACTTTGTGTAAGCGCATGTGTTATAAATAGATCTATTTGGGATTGACATCCCTGTTCGAGTAAGTAGCGCTTATAAATTTCGGAGGACCAAGCTAATAGACGTATACCACGTCAGACTGCGGGTGTCTCGGGTTGGACACTCCCTAGGGTACTTTGATTGCATTAAATTGAATACATAAATTTGTCTAGTTTTGGTGTCATGAGCTTAGCGTAATCATAATTACTTTTGTGATACTGTACGTGTTACATTATTACACACTTTGAAATCTTGCGGCCCAACCTTATTTCTTACTTAAACCTATGAACTCACCAACTTTATGTTGATGTTTTTAAGCATGCATTTCTCTAGTGCCTAACTATTATGGAGTATTTGAAGTGGATTGGGTCTTCATTCATACAAGACTACAGTTACATGGACTTTTCATGCACTACCTTCCTCATTATATTTTTAGACTATAAATTTCAATTGATGCAAACTTGGTACAACTTGTTTTGAACTTATTTATTTCAATGAAACAATGAGGTTATATTTTAAATGACTCATTTAGAGGTCATTCTCTTATATCTTGTGCTATGGTGTTATGATGTAACGCCCCCAGTTACCTTTCTGCTGCCACATATTTTAGGGGTGTTACATATTGGATTTAGAGCCAGGTTATAGAGAATCAGGTTGTATATTTTACCTGGACTATAACTATTTTATAAACATTACATCACATAAAACTTTTTTATGTGCATACACACTACTTGATTACATGACTTATACTTGCGCTTATTTTCCATTGCGTGCATTTTACAGTTGCTTTATATGAAAACCTTATTTATGTAACCTTTAATTTTCACAGCACTATGACCACACCTGGTCCCACACCTTATCCTGTAACTACATCACGTGCTGGAGTACTCTTTCTGTTTGTCATCATATTCGATTCTGACAATGAGATCACTACCTTACCCGTTAGACCCGCACCACCATCATCGGATCGCAAATTGGCTTTGTATGGCTACCCACTGGACTTTGGCGATGACTCAATATACTAGGATCAGAGCGAGACTGCTGAGTCACTCCACACTCAGACTGCTTCGACATGAGTTGTCCACTCACCACCTACCTGACCCCTACCTATTAGCCTTGCGTTTTCCCGACGACCGGGAAAGGAGATCCCGACATCACCACCACCACTCTTACCATCACCACCATCACTCTTGCCATCATCATCTTCACCACCACCATCACTTTTAGCATCCTCATCTCGTAAGAGATCCAGATCACCCTTACCATCACTACCACTATCAATATCACCATCATCACTACCATCACCACCACCAGCAGCAGTACCACCACTAGAGCGTATTGAGTCAGTTGGGGATGACATTAAGACCCTACGTGCTAGTTTGGCATCTGCCATGTAGGAGACGATGACCCTTCATGCTGGAGTTGGGTTATTAGAGCAACACGATGTGGTTACTTGAGATTCACTAAAGATTGCTAGAGGCAGGATCACACGATCACAACTTCGAGCAGCATATGCTGAGCAGGAGGTTAGAGAGTTACAAAAGTTTCGGGTGACTAACAGACTTAAGATCATAGAGTTGTGCAATCGAGCCGAGTACGTTGAGAGTTTTCTTGAGCGGAGCCATGAGATGCAGAATAGGGACGAAACTCGCATGACTAATATGACAGAGCAGGAAATTAAGACTTTTCCTACTAAGGCTGAGGCTGCAGAGTAGAGAGTTGAGACCCTACAAGTATCACTAGGAGCCACTCAGATAGACATCAGAAATTTGATAGAGTCTCGAGAGGCCGACTGGATCGAGATGGCTGAGCTACATAGTCGAGCCTAGGACATAGAGGCTAGCTTCTGGGATCTTGATAGGCACCTTGGCCCATAGACAAATAGATTAGTCACTGTAGCTTCTTTTGTATTGTATCCTACTAAACTTGAGTAGTACTCAGTTGGTTGCGTTAATGAGAAACTTGCACTCTTTTATTCATGTAAAATGATGTATTAAGTATTAACCTATGTTGTTGGTTCTGATTATGCTATTTATGATGTTGATTTATTTATGCCATGGTTGTTTTTATCTAATATCTCTGTGTGTCGTGATTCTATCATGTTTATATGTTGTGCCTATTGTGTGTCATGATGTTACTTTCGATGAAATCTCACTACATATTATATTTCTTGTGATTTTGAAGAACAATGTCAACTACAAATCAATGGATGAATTTTGCAGAAATTAAGATGATTGTAGCCCAGCGAGTTGCTAATGCTATTGAGACAATTGCTATCTATGAGACAAAAACCCGCATGGCTCACGACTCAAGGGATCGGGTTAAACGTCAGGAAGACAAGGTGGCAAAGAATGCTAGCGATAAGAGGAAATGGGAAGGAAATCTTGGTGAAAGCTCTAGCCAATAGCAAAACAAAAGACATAAAGTGATTAAACCACACGTTGTTGGGCCAAGCAACAAGAAAGTTTATGCTGGGAAGCTACCCCACTGCAACAAGTGCAAGTTTCTACACACTAGGCGGTGCACTGCAAAATGTGGAAATTGCAAGCGGATTGGTCATCTAACTAAGAGTTGTAGGGCTTACGTCCGTGCAGTCACACAGAGACCCACGATGGCACCACAGAATACTGAAGTTACCTGTTATGAGTGTGGAAGGCTAGGACATTACAAGAGTGATTGTCCAAAGTGGAAGATTCAAATCAAGTAAACAAGCAACGAAAAGGAAAAACTCGTGGAGACTCTAGTGTCATGACATTTAACGTAAATGCTTAGGGGAGACCCTTGTCTTATCTAGCAGAACCCAAATTAGAACTATCTTAGACTCTACTTCCTATTTGCGTTTGTGCTTTCTTTTAAATTTTGTTGTATGTGTGGGTGATTTAAATTTTCCTATCAAGTTAATATGTCGTGAAAATTTTGTCGAAATTACTTTAATTCTCTATTTATTTATGCAAACCACTTCCCAAATTATTATAATCCTATAAGCCTTTTTACAATCACCTTATCAACCATTTTACTACCACATGATAACTATTTTACTATTAATAATAAACTATCTTACTATCGGTTGATAAACAGTCATTTTATAAACTATTTTACTAACATATAAACTATTTTCCTATCATACTAGAAGTCACTTCATTACTACCTTATAAACCAATTTATTCTCGGTATGTAAACCATTTTCTATCATTTTATAAATTATTCTAGTACCACCTTATAAAATATTTCGACTATCAATAATAAAATCGTTTCACTAGCACTTTATAAACTATTTTTACCATCAATTAGTGAACTACCACATTATAAACTATTCTTCCTACCATCATATAAACCATTTTGCTACTACCTAATAACCTATTTTATTATCACTGTGAAAATTGTTATTTTTACTATCGCTTATAAACTATTGCACTATCATTTTATAAGCTAATTTAATATCATGTATAAAAGAACTCGCTACCATTTTATGAACTAATTCGCTACCATCTCACAAACTATTTTGCTATCATTTATAAGCAGTTTCGCTATTATTTCATAAATCAAGTTACTAACACTTATAAATTATTTAAATATTATTTGGTAAACTAAATTACTATATATAAACTACTTCGTTATTATTCTATAAACTAAGTTACCATCATTTTACAAACTATCTTTCTACCAACTTATAAACTACTTTTTTGACATCTTAAATACTACTTTATAATCATCTCAAAAACCATGTTATTATAACCTTATGAATCATTTTGTTTTTATTTTATGAAACTATTTTGTTTGCATCACATAAATTATTTTACTATCACCCCATGAGCTATTTAACTATCATCTTATAAACCATCTTACAGTTATCTCGAAAACCATGTTGTTGTCATCCTATAAACTATCTTGTTTTCATCTTCGAAATTATTTTGTCACACTATAAAACTATTGTGATCCTACTATATACATAACATCAGTTTGACAAAAATGAGCATTGTATCGTTAGTTCTCAATTATACATAGCCTGATCACCTATGTCTAATTCAGGAAGGACCATGCCATGTTGAGAGTAGTCACCTTAAAACTTTTATCAAAACTAATTTTCTACTTATATCCCTAAAAAGCAAAGTTTTGTGTGCGTGTTCTTAAAATGTGTCTGTCACAGGAAACTGAATTAGAAATCATAGTAACTAAGTAGACCTTTACACCACCTTACTACATTGAGTAGACACCATCTTACGATAAATCCTATGTCGAAAAGTCAAGACGCATCCCTAGTCACCCTAAGACAATCTGCCAAAAAGCTTGCTCGTCATCAAAGAATTTAATAAATCACCCATTCAACGTCGACATAATACCATAAAACTTAGTAGTTGTGAGGCCTTCATAGGTATAGATTAGTTATCACCCTGGAAGGGCAAATATCATAGCTTACACTTTAAGCCAAAAGGAAAAAATAAGGCCACTAGGAGTTAAATTTTATTCGCAACAATAAATTTTAACTCGTCGTCACAAATCTTGAATGCTCAAGCTGAAGCAATTAAGAAGGAGAATGTTGAGAACAAAAATCTTCATGGTATAAACAAAGAGTTGAAACACGTCCTAATGAGACTCCCTATATTAAGAAAACGAAGTTGGTTACCACATTTTAGAGGATTAAGATAAGTATTTTTTTTGGTAAAGGGTTTCCCCGGTAAAAGGATTAAGATAAGTACTCGCACCTCTTCGTCAACACCACTCCGGAAGTCACTCAAACTGAATTTTGGGAGAAAATTCTTTTAACATGGGGAGACTGTGATAATCCACATTTTCATGTCATTTTACATCAATAAACTCAAAACTATTTACTTTGAACCTTTACGTGTTAACTTATAATAAAAACCGTTAAGTTAAATCACGTAAACTTAAAAACAACTTTAAACGTAAACCGGCATAAAATAAATATAAGTTTACGTCAAATATGTGTTATATGACTATTACGGAGATAATTTATAAGTTTTCACATTTTATTTTGCGGATTTTACGTAAAATGCTTACGTTTTGGCATTATGAACTTTCATGCTTGCATGTAAACCATACCACATTTCCATACTTAACCAAATACATACAGTTATACCATTATTCAAAATTTAAACATTTTCCCTCCCCTAAAACATATCAAACCGTCCACCCCTCTCCCCATGCTCCATATTATAAAAGATTTGATTATTTAGGGTAACCATGTAAAACATAATACCTAGGAGCAAGCAACCTCTTCTTAGCTTTTTCCCCCTCTTCACATGACATAACACCCTTCATGTCTAGTCATTCATGTTTTGTCTCCCCTAAACAATGTCTAGCTTATTAAACAACTAATTAAAACCATGCCTAGTTTATTTATATAAGACTTAACATACTTTGACCACAATTCACTAAGCCAAGAAAATAATTTCTCTCATCTCCTACACCACAAACCAATCGGCCAAACAACCAACACCAAGAAAATTTGGGTTTTTGATAGTTACAAGTATATTTCAAGGAAGGTTTAAGAGTTTTAGTAGTAATCAAACAAAATTTTAGGTTTGATTTAGGTGTTAAACTTGCTAATCTTGACATACTTCATCTTCAAGGTTTCATATTCTTTTCTCATACTTTCATTATATATATTTTGTTATGAACATCTTAATTACCAAGTTATATCACCAACTAGTTTGTTATTTTAAAGATTTACAAAGAAAACAAGTAAAAGTCTTATATATATACTTATTTTCAAGAAAGTATGAAAGAAACAATAAACATGTTCATATACCTAAAATAATCATTTTTGACATCCTACAAGTTACTTGCTAAAATATATGTCTTGTTGTTAAATTGGTAAACTATAAACAAGCTTAGTAAGTTTTATTATTATTTCTTGTTTTTTAGAAATTAGTTAATATTGTTGAAGTGGTGAATGGGATTAAGTTAGATTGGATTTGTTGTTGTGGTGAGTGATTGTGAAAGTTGATAAAGTGATTAAGATAGAATGGTTTTTGTTGTTATAAATGAAGTTGGACTAGTAGACTAGGATATATATACATGGTGTCCTAATTTTCTCTTACTATTTTTGGATAGAAAATTCGAGTTTGACAAATCGAGGACTTAAAAATATGATAGTACAATTAAAAACCTTTTCGTGAGTATAAAGAACTTAAAAATCAGACTTAAAACGAAGAAGTTATGGCCGTTTTAAGTTTGGCGAAACATAAACAATTTTTACAGCTTTTACAATATTTTTAGACATTCTGTCCAATTTTTAAATTGAGGTTTTGACCTCTTTCGGGTCCGAATCGGCTAAAGTGTATAGAAGAAAACTTGTCCAGAATGATTTTTCTCTAAAATAAGAGACTTGTCGAGTCGTGAATGTTTATGACAAAGAAGATACACTCCGTTAAAGTTGGACTATTTTTTTGAAAATTTAAAAAGTTTCATGCACACATTTTATTAAATAATAGGTGTTGTTAGGAATTTAATTTGGGGTTTTTGAGTGTCTTCGGGCCCGTTTGAGCTATAAAAACCTTAGAAAATATTATAGTATCACTTATATAGTATTTATACGCGTCAAAAACTTTATAAAATTTATTTTATAAACTAATTAGACTATAATTAAAATGACTAAATGAAAATACTAAAAATAATGACCGAGTGAGATAGACTATAATTAATTTTGACTATTAGAAAATATTCAAAATGTGTATACTTATATATTAAGTTGCGAACTTGACGTAAACATTATTTTTACTTATAAAACTAAAATGCACACCATTAGGTGGTGACATAACGTTATAAATATAGTGCATCATTTTATTTCGCTTGCATTACTCTAAATCAAACCATAATTAAATAGGTTGCGTACCGGACTTGTTGTGACGATTTCATTTGTTGATTTTCCCAAAATCAATACATTTACTTGAGGTAAGTTTATAGCCTCGCTTTAACTTATTTATCACTGTTTTACAAATCTCGGGGTGGAGATACATTGCTTGTTTTTACTTATGGACGCAAGTAGTTTACTTTCTTTTAAATGATTACGGATTCGCCTAAGTAGCGATAACCCACTATTCCCGAATTATCATGAACCGTTAATTACTTTGTGTAAGCGTGTGTGTTATAAATAGATTTGTTTAGGATTGACATCCCCGTTCGAGTAAGTAGCGCTTACTAATTTCGAAGGACCGAACTAACGGACGTATACCATGTCGGATTGCGGGTATCTCAGGTTGACACTCCCTATGGTACTTTGATTGTATTAAATTACATACATAACTTTGTCTAGTTTCGATGTCATGAGCTTAGCGCAATCATAATTACTTTTGTAATATTGTACGTGTTACATTATTACACACTTTGAAATCTTGCGGTCCAACCTTATTCTTACTTAAACCTATGAACTCACCAACTTTATATTGACGTTTTTAAGCATGTATTTCTTAGGTGCCTAACTATTATGGAGTATTTGAAGTGCATTGGGTCTTCATTCATACAAGACTACAGTTACATGGACTTTTCAAGCACTACCTTCCTCGTTTTATTTTTAGACTATAAATTTCAATTGATACAAACTTATGACAACTTGTTTTGAACTTATTTATTTCAATGAAACAACGAGGTTGTCTTTTAAACGACTCATTTAGAGGTCGTTCTCTTAAATCTTGTGCTATGGTGTTATGGTGTAACGCCCCCGGTTACCTTTCTGCTACCACATTATTTTGGGGGTGTTAAACCGGTGACACCAATAGAGGACGTAGTAGGCAGCGGGCGTAGTTCTACACTCTTTCCTTTGGTTAAACACGTAAGTCCACGTTCTCTCCAGCTATGGGAGAGAATTGGTATCGGTGATGTTTACGGGCTCTTGGATAATAAGGGCAGCCTTAATTTTGTTTAACCGAATGCGGGGGAATGGATACGTCCGCAAGCTATGGTGACAGGTCAACCGTACCAAGGGGTTAGAGGATCACCAAGCACTACAACAAAATGAAGCTAATGCAACACTTTATAAGCAACACTTTTTATAAGTGTTACTTTTTAGACAACATTGAATATCAAGCAACATTTTTAAAACAAGTGTTGCATTTATAGGTCTAAGGAAACAATTTTTCCAAAGTGTTGCAAATCTTTAAAAGAAGCGGCATGTTAAATCAATAAAAAAATAAAGTCCCGCCCAAACCTCTAAAATGAAATTAGGCTCAACTTTCTCCGCCCCTCTCAAAATTATATTTCCCCAATTTGCTTTTTCCTCTTTCTCACCTAAATTTAAAAAAAATCAAATGCTATTAACCATTTACCGTCAATCCTCCCTTCATTATTCATTTCTGATCCTTCTTAAGGCACTTGTAAAGTGATTTAAAATTTTCAATTAATCCTTCGTAAATTGTTGGCCTCTTTGTAACCACCTCGTCATATTATGACTAATGTTGTTACTGTCGAATCGGTTTTGCAGCCAAGTTTTCTCGACATTGAAGCCCTTATCAAGGTAACAAAACATCTTCATTTTCATTGACGTATAATTATATTGCCATAGGATCTATTATGCATAAAATTGATAGACATAGTTATTGTTTTACTGTTCTTTGAAACTTTATAAAATGTTGAATTAGACTTGGTATTTTTGTTATTTAATGTTTATTTCCTATGCTACCACTACCCTATAACCAAGAGAAAGGGACATGTTCTTTAGTCATTACACACGCTACTTTTATTACTATGCTAATGGGGAAGGGGATTCATTAATATGTGGGTTGGGTAACACGACTGGAATCTGATATGGGTGAGACATCAATGCAAAATAGTTCAGGTTGTAAAAGAGTAAGTCCCTAACCATGATAAAGTCTATGATGTACTAAATCAAAGTTAAAAACTGAAGGCTCGTAAATGGTATTGTAGAGAAGACTCGTAAGAAGAATGAGATCTTAATTGGGGAGGCGGCTGATGTGATTGGTATTCCTTGTATGTTGATTGATATTCGTCATGGTAAGGAATGATGTATGCTTTAAAGTATTTCATGTAATGATAAAATAACTTGTAACTAGAAACATAATTACACATGTGTTCATTAATATATGTTAGCTGTGAGTTCCAGCTTATTAAATTATCATCCTATCCTTTTACAGTAGTAATATTTGTGATCCCCTTTCTGATAAATAAAGTTTCTGCCACATAATATTATCATATTAATGGCTTACTAATTAGTGGTTCATGGTGTATGTTCATCAAAATGGGTGTTAACAGGCTAGAGTGTTGGTTTCTCATTATAAAATAATCTTCTAGATGTCAGCATATCACTTGAATTATTTGCTTTTAGAAAATATTAAGTAGGATGTGTATTATTATTTACATAAGGCCAGTAATTTGATATATATTTGTTTGTTTTCTTGTAGAGTGTTCACATCGTGATCTTCCTTCACTAAGGCCGGTTCGGCTTGCATCTACGAAGGTATGCACGGCTAATATTGTATTTCGTGTTCCACAAGTATGATGTATATAACCAATTATGTGTTGTTGTATCTTTACTAAGATGGCGCCCCTGAGTTTATATTTGACTACATGTTTAAGTTAGAAATGCGGATCTTATGTGCGATCTCGGTTTCTCCTTCTTGGTTTGGTTAAATCTTAAAAGCAGTTTTATAGCAACGTATATGAACTCAAATGGATGCAAGGTGACTAGTAAACCACTTAGACACTAATGTATTCAATGCATCATCCCCTGCATTTGGCAGTTCTAAATTCTTTAAAGATAGCTGTAAAAATTACTTTATCTCAACTGATATATCTGATACAATAGGTTTCATAGTCAATGACTTTAGAAAAGATATAGGTTCCTCAATAGATGGCTTACCTTGTGTCACATAATGTAAAGAAAACTAATTTATTCTTTTATATATTTGCCAGGTTGCTTTATTATAACAGGGGGAGGAAATCAAGATTTGCAACTATGTTTTGAGAATACATGTCGAAGAAGATCTTAGTACTATCTATCAGTTTAGTTGGCATATTTTTTTTGTTTAAGTTGTGAACTTTATGGTAGTTTGACATTTGACAAATTTGCACTTGGAATATGAAATTATTAATGATATTATATCAATGCTATGATGGAAACAATTTATGTGTCCACATATAATTAAAACAATGCTTGCATTTGTAGCTTTTAAATTTTCTACGGCAAATATGCGGTGTGAAAAAACTAAATGAAGTGTTGCCTCTAGTTGAAAAAGTGTTGCACGAGTATTCTTAAAATGAAATAGAAGTGTTGTAATAGATGATGGAAAGTGTTGCACTTGATGCGTAAAAGTGTTGTCATTGGTCAGTGTTGTATAATAAGAAGTGTTGCCCATAAGTATCAAAAGTGTTGCATTTGTAAACATGAGCAACACTTTGACTAAAGTGTTGCGTATTATGGAAAAAGTGTTGCTTTAGACCTAAGGCAACGGAGCCTAACACAGCACTTGAAAAATTGTTGCACTAGGCATTATGCAACATTTTTTAGACCTAATACAACACTTTACGAGTTTTGCTTTAGCCTAGTTTTCTAGTAGTGGGGGGAAGCCACATAGGAATAGATGTCAGACTCCTAATCGGCCTATTCTCTGTATCACCTTGAGGGCAAGGTGATTTTTGAAGGAGTGGGGAATGTTATGCCTTAGGCAGCGGACAACGGAAGAAGGAAAAGGGTGAAGTGTTACGTCCAAGGTAGCAGAAGGCGAAGGTGGAAAAAGGTTATTGGCACGACATCAGAAGTCCGGATAGCAAAAGGATATCGTGTTAGGTTGACTATCGTTATGTTTTATGTTTTAATAGGATATGTGTTTGTGTCATGATCGGATAAGTGTTAGAGCCATATTAGGATATGTGTTGGTGTCATATGAGATTATCTCATAAGCGTCTATTTAAGGTTTCATAATGTAATCAATGAATCAATCAACTTAAAGATCAAAATATCTCGAGTTCTTCTCTTTATCTTCTTAAGGAGCTTGCACACACTTAAAGTAGTGCTACTATCAATACAACCCTAGTCGAGTCATATCAGTATCCTCTTGAAAGAGATTCTCTATCTATGACCAAGTGTTGTTTAATTGTTGCTAATCAATATAAAAATGAGCTTTATGTTAAATTGAAGCTCGTGCTCGAGCTCGCTAAGCTTAACATCGAATAGAGCTTTTAACGTACCGAACTTGAGTAGCTAACGAGCAGTTCGCTCATTTACACCCCCGCCCTAGATACTTAGCCTCAAATCATTTTATCAAGAATCAATAGTCAATCTAGTGGGCATGCCAAGTCACCACAGAGCATTATTTTGGTATTTTTGTTTAGCTTGAAATTTTAACTTAATCATTTCTCTGTTTATTCACATAAAAATTGTATCATTGATGACATCAAATAACGTCTATTTTATAGCATCATTTATCTCATGTTATTAACCTATTTTGTATACTTATTGCAAAGAATTGTTATTTAATCGTTTATATTTGAGAATTGCAGTAATTATGAAGTACTTGGTGAATATTTGCAAAAGGCGCGCATTCTTGAGCTTAGACGAAGATATTTTAAAGATTAATGATTCTGACAACCAGTACGTCGTACCCATTAAGGAAGATACAGCGTATCCGTGCCTGCACTCACCAAACACCACAAAGGAAACAAGATCAATACGATGTATCCAAAGAAACTCAATACGCCATATTCAAGATATAGTATATGAATATTCTAGAAGATATCAAACGTGGTCCCTACTCCAAGAAACCCCAATACGCCGTATCCAAAACCTTAGATACGTCGTATCGAGACCGACTCCATACATTATAAATAAAAAACTCAAAAAATGAGTTTCAGGTGTGCTAAATCATATTCTCGATACCAAAACCATAAAAGTGGATTTTCAGAGGAGAAAAAGAGCAGAAGAGGTCGAGCAACGCTATCAATTCCATAGGAGACAACGTGTAATTCCATATACTTTAGTAATCATTCAGTTTTTGGTATCATTTGTTCACTTGGTTAGTTTACCTTGGCTAAATAATTTCTTTTGTATTTATTATGACGTTTGAAGACTGATACCTTCGGGTATTAGCCATTATTATGAAGATCTAAATGTTTGGTATTTGTTTATCTCGATTTCTTGATTTATCGTTGAATGCTTGTTTATGTTTATCTATTTATACTTGTTTACGCGCTTTTGTATGTGACCTATCATTCAACTGGATCTAGTGATACGGACCAAGTAATCTAGAGTCTTGGATAGCTCTCCATATAGTGATTTATACATCTAGAATAATAGGATCACAAATATTGTCCTGCTAAATCTGTGTCTAGGATACGCTTCGGGCTTAACTAGTTAATTGGATATTGCCAATGATTTATTGATCGTGTTGACTAGAAGGTGAACCTAGATAATTCAACAAATAACGTTCTGATTCCATTGGATGGTTGGACAAGTGGACTACTAGTGCATAAATCACCATTAAGTGGTAAGTGGGTAAAGTCTCTATGAGCTAGGGTTTAACTAGATCACCATTGATTTAATCCCTAAGATAGATTATAATCAACAAATAAGGATGCTTTATGCGGATGCTTTATTTGTGACAGAATTAATGTGTCTAGGTCTTAGGATGATGTAACGTCTAAGTTTTAAGAATGATATACCGCCGCGAGAGAAGAAATCATTGCACTTAATAAACAAACTAACTTTCTAATCGGATTAATAATGGTTAATACAGTTTTCTTATATTTGGTTAGACCGCTCTTTTATCTTTTGTTAATTTTTTATCTTTTGTTAATTTGTTGGGTGGGTTTAAAGGGCCTTGGAATTGATTGTAGTCACCAACACAAAGCGGTGCCCAGTCTCTCAGGCTGAAAAAACCTCCTTTTTTGTTAGAACTAGGATTAGGTCTGTCACCCGTTAGAATTAAGATTAGAACTAACATAGGTTTAGAATAAAATTGAATTAACATAAATTAGATAACCAAGATATTAATTAAATTGATAGATTTAACCTCGCTTCAAGTGTTCGACACCCTACTTACCACGAAACTACTACCGATCGGGTACACTGCCCGTTAAAGTGTTGTTTTTAGTTAAGTCGGCAAAATATAAATTTAAAACTTGAATCATAAAAATATATACCACACAATGACACATCAAGTTTTTGGCGCCGCTGCCGGGGAGTGAAAATTAATCTTGATTTTTGTTTAATATTTTGGTTTTTAACATTAGATTAGATCTAACCCTTAGGAGTAGTG
The DNA here is from genome assembly GCA_026074375.1 of Tanacetum coccineum. Taxonomy (NCBI): domain Eukaryota; kingdom Viridiplantae; phylum Streptophyta; class Magnoliopsida; order Asterales; family Asteraceae; genus Tanacetum; species Tanacetum coccineum. Next base: position 38,489 of record BQNB010024127.1, read on the forward strand.
TAATGTAGATTAGTGTGTATTTTTGTATATTCTGTAAATCTTGTATTTATGTGTGTTTAATTGTTTACGTATTTAATTGTTTTTCTAAATACACTGTTCTGGTCGATAACCTGATACGGCGTATCAACTTCCATTAGATACGGCGTATCTAACTTTCTGTCCAATACAGCGTATTCATTCAAAATATTAATACAGCGTTCTCACTTCCATTGAATACGGCGTATCGATCATCTGATAAAGTTCTTTTCCATTCTCGAACTTAAAGCCTGAATTTTTTATACCTTTTTCCCGCTGGTTCTACTGATATTTTCTGGTTATTTTTCAGTAAGAATGACAAAGGTTATCAAAGGATAGTTCGAGAAAATTAAAGATGTTAAGGTCGAAGATGTTTCGCTCACTTGCAATACATCATTTGAAGTTTTCAACAATGAAGTCAATCGATTAAGCGGAATGGATGATGATTTATTCACATATGATGTTAAAATTGCTAACATCCCATATGACTCGAATATGGATGATGATTCGGAGCACTCGAATATGGATGATGATTCGGAGCATGAAGCTGATGATGACATGGGATATGATCAGTCTAACGTTGCATTTATTGAATGGTTGGGATCAAAAATTTTCAACTACAAGATAATGGATCATTATACTATGAAATCATTATGGATTTATTAATCAGAGGAGATGATGAAGTTGAGCTCACAGATGAAGAATCTTTTGATGATAAGGATGAAGTTGCTGAAGTCTTTAGGATTGACACTAATTTATTTAACTTTAAAACACCTATGTGCGAGGCATTCAAAGAATTTAACTATCTCTTGCAAATCGATCCAGACTTACTTACTAAGGACATTGAGGGATTCAAGACCTATGAAGATTACAAGGATGATTGGATCTATGAATGGAACAAGGACGTACCATGGGTCGATGAGAAGCCATGGACTAACGCTGGAGTTTGGACCAAACCTACATCAGTTAAACATACTTGCAATCCTTTCAACTATAAAATTGGATGTTTAGATTGGCCAACATGTAGTTGGAAGGATGATGGATACTGTAATAGAAGAAAATTTACCCGGAACTTACATTATTGGAAACCAACTTCGTTATCAGGATTACGAGTGGTACGAGGCTTTAGAAGATAGTGAACTTAAAGATGAGGCTTTAAGAAACAAAGCTATCATGGAAGGATTTATCAATGAAGATGATGATGAGTCGCGTTATGAACAAAAGAGACAATGGAACATATATACAAATTATGATGATGCTTATGAGATAAATCATGAAGATAATGAGAGAGAAGAATTATGTGAAGTTCATGAGCTACCGGTGTGCAATATAAGGAGATATATGATGATCAAATATTCGTTCAATAATGATGAAGAGTATGTTGCTGTAAAAGAAGACGAATACGACGATCTTACAAACACAAGAGAAAAGGCATGCCGAGCTTACCAAAAAATCTTTCGGATAATGGACGAAGGATGGATGGTGACTAGAGCTGAGTAGAGTAAAGCGAGACAAGTCTAACTTAAAGACTTTGCTGTAAACAAAAGTACTTCCCGGGATACAACTCGGATTGTTATTTAATTTTATCGAGTCTGTCTTCCCAGATATCAATACGGTGTATCCGCTCTATACCATACGGCGTATTGATTGTCTGGACGTTATCTGTCTTTATTTTTTATTGCACTTTAAAAACATTATTGTCAGTTCTGGAATACGGCGTATTCATTAATTTGATACGGCGTATCCACCAGACTGACTCATATTTAGTTTGTTTAGTTTAAATTAACCGTAGTAGTTTAAATTAACCGTAGATGCCAAGATAGGAATGCACGTTTTTCCTATTTTACACAGGACCTCGTGAAAGAATATCGACGAATATTGGTGGAGAATTTACAAATCTGGAAGATCTTGAAGTGTTGGAGTCTTAAAACCTCAAGACGGCTGTTCAACACACAATTTTGCTCATAAACGCAAATTGGAGAATCTACCGAGCAAATATCAGGGGAGTTTCTCATTCTAATTCTTTTTAATTCCCGTATTTTTATTATTTTATCTATACAATGAGGACGTTGTATAATTCAAGTGGGGGGATGGAATTAGAATGTTTACTTGTCCTATTTTTTACATTAAAATGATTAAAATGCTTAAATTATGCTTAAATTTTTTTTAAAAATTCAAGCATACTTTTATGAAAATTACATGTTACATAACCCGCACACAATAACCCTTGTTAGATATTGTGAGAATTTAGCATTTCCGTTTCCAAATGTTTACCTAAATTCCACAAAATATGAGTGTACCAGTGATGTTGTAGACTTTAGAACTTGGCTTGGTATATCACTCGAGACCAAAATAATGAGTATTATGGATTTAATTGGGGTAACTTGTTTACATTGGGTAAATTTTAGGATTTACACCCCAAAATCGCCTTTCCATGTTGTTATTAACTAACTACAACTGTTAGTTAACCTCTAGTTTAACCTTTTCCACTCTCATCTTTAGAAGTGTGATCCCTCTTGAACAACCCGTAGAAGCCAATACTTGAGGAATAACACCAATTAATTTTGGGTTTTTTGCTAATCCACCTCCTTTCACCTTAACCTACCCTGTTAGATTAAGTTTAATTTATAGTTTCTTGTTGCTTAAAGTGTAAAGTTTGTATTTCCCGAGTTTTGTGTCCTTTTCTATCTTTGGTGGGGTTGTAAATTTGACCATTGCAAATGGGAATGTATATTATAGTCAAAACTCATGTGATTTTACTACCATCACAATTAATGGTGAGTCCGAAGATCGAAGGAACTATCGAAGGAATTATCCGGAATTATTATGATCGTGAAGATGGTGAAACTACTTTGAGTTTCGTATATAGTTAGATTATAAAAAAAATCAAAAAAAATAGAAAAATCACAAAAAAGAGAGAAAGAAAATTTGAAGATAATCGTTTCGCAAAGCAAGAACTAAAAGAATTACATGAAGGATCGATTATTTGTTGATACGCAACAAAAATCAACGATGTAAAGTATTGTACAAAGTGGAAGATATCGCCACTTGCCTTGTAGAGTATGTAAAAGTTTTAGGATGGGGGGATTTGGGAAGTTGACCGTTACGGGAATGCAAACTTAGGTTTTTGTTTTTGATCTATGATCAAGACGTTGTAAATAGTTGTGTCTTTTTCATTGTAACGATCGGGAAAAAGTGTCTAAGCAACTTCTATCTTAGTCTTAATCTATTTGTTTCTTAATTTTTATTTAACAACAATTTACTTCCCTCTCACCTAATGATTAACCATGGGTTTTACGCGAATGAGGATGTGATCGAGCGTGCATGTCTATTCCGTCGTTACGGCCATGTATGCATGTCTCAGCTGCCTTGTTGGTTTATTACTATTGGTGAAAGTTAGAAGGTTCCTACCCTATATCATTCTCCATCCTAACCGTTGGTTAAATTCGAATGGGGATGTGATCGAACACACATGTCTATCCTGGCGTTCCGGGTGTGTATGTGTGCTTCAGCTGCCTTGTTGGAGTGGTACTTCTGGTGAAAGATTGTAGAATGATCAACCGTAAGCCTTTCCATACAAAAAAAACCCATATTTACCTTTATAAACTTGTTACTCCTTGGCTTTAGTGGTGGAGATGTGTATCCTTTCCAAGCTTATGATAGAATATTCGTCACGGCCGAGCAATTAAGCGAATTAGTTACATGTTACCACATAGATTAGTTGAGTGATTTGAGTGTTTTCATCTTCCTATTTTGTGAGGTGTTTGGTTGTGTACTTGTAATAGATCAAATAAATACTTTAATTGAAAATATCCTTAAGGATACATTTTTATAAACTTCTAAAGGCTTCTTGATGATAAGTAGGATTCAAGTGGGGGGATGTTTGATGACATCAAATAACGTCTATTTTATAGCATCATTTATCCCATGTTTTAACCCATTTTGTATAATAATTGCAAAGAATGATTACTTAATCGTTTATATTTGAGAATTGCAGTAATTGTGGAGTACTTGGTGAATATTTGCAAAAGGCGCGCATTCTGAAGCTTAAACGAAGATATTTTGAAGATTAATGATTCTGACTACCAATACGCCGTATCCATTAAGGAAGATACGGCGTATCCGTGCCTGCACTCACCAAAGACCACAAAGGAAAAAGGATCAATACGCCGTATCCAAAGAAACTCAATACGCCGTATTCAAGATATAGTATGTGAATATTCTGGAAGATATCAAACGTGGTCCCTACTCCAAGAAACCCCAATACGCCATATCCAATACCTTGGATACGCCGTATCAAGACCGACTCTAGACAGTATAAATAGAAAACTCAAAAACGAGTTTTAGGTGTGCTAAATCATATTCTCGATACCTAAACCATAAATGTTGATTTTCAGAGGAGAAAAAGAGCAGAAGAGGTCGAGCAACGCTATCAATTCCATAGGAGACAACGTGTAATTCCATATACTTTAGTAATCGTTTAGTTTTTGGTATCATTCGTTAACTCAGTTAGTTTACCTTGGCTAAATAATTGCTTTTGTATTTATTATGACGTTTGAAGGCTGATACCTTCGGGTATTAGCCATTATTATGAAGATCTAAATGTTTGGTATTTGCTTATCTCGATTTCTTGATTTATCGTTGAATGCTTGTTTATGTTTATCAATTTATACTTGTTTACGCGCTTTTATATACGACCTATCATTCAACTGGATCTAGTGATATGGACTAAGTAATCTAGAGTCTGGGATAGCTCTCCATATAGTGATTTATACATCTAGAACCATAGGATCACAAATATGGTCTTGCTAAATATGTGTCTAGGATACGCTTCGGGCTTAACTAGTTAATTGGATATTGCCAATGGTTTATTGATCGTGTTGACTAGAAGGTGAACCTAGATAATTCAACAAATAACGTTCTGATTCCATTGGATGGTTGGACAAGTGGACTACTAGTGTATAAATCATCATTAAGCTGTAAGTGGGTAAAGTCTCTATAAGCTAGGGTTTAACAAGATCACCATTACTTTAATCCCTAAGATAGATTATAATCAGCAAATAAGGATGCTTTATACGGATGCTTTATTTGTGACAGAATTAATGTGTCTAGGTCTTACGATGATGTAACGCCTAAGTCTTAAGAATGATATACCGCCTCGAGAGAAGAAATCACCGCACTTAATAAACAAACCAACTTTCTAATCGGATTAATAATGGTTAATACAGTTTTCTTATATTTAGCTCAACCGCTCTTTTATCTTTTGTTTATTTTACTTGCGTGGGTTAAAGTGACTTGAATTGATTGTAGTCACCAACCAAACCGTGCTAGTCTCTCTCCTTTTCCCGCTAGAATTAGGATTAGGACTGACATAGGTTTAGAATAGAATAGAATTAACATAGATTAGATAACCAAGATATTATTTAAATTGATAGATTTAACCTCGTTTCAAGTGTTCGACACCTTACTTACCACGAAACTACTACCGATCGGGTACACTGCCCGTTAAAGTGTTATTTTTGGTTTAGTCGGCAAAATATAAATTTAAAACTTGAATCATAAAAATATACACCACACAACGACACATCAATCATTCAACGAATCCAAAAGTATATGTAAAAAAAAGATTTTTTACCGGCGCTCGTTTGATGCGGGGCGAGAGGTTTTCGAGAAAATTACTTTTGTTAATATAATATCTTATTTAAATAAGAGCTGCTTAATCCAACACCTCCACACCCTCTGGCGACTTTGGAGAATAACTCAAACCCTAAGTTGACTTTTCCTGATTCGTCTTCCAAACTCTTCCAATGATTTTTCTTTTGAGTATTAGTCATATTCGTGTGATTGTTACTGATTACTTATCGCTGTGGGTTTGTGGATATCAATGTTTTTTGGTCTTAAATCAACTTTAGGGTTTCTTTATAATTGCAGCTAGGGCTTATTCTTATTACTAATCTTATCATTCTTAATTAATCGCATCTAGGGTTTATTCTTATTAATGATCTTATCATTTTTAACCTTAACGGCTGTTAGGGTTACAATCATGTGAAGATTGGACGTACATGTTATTTACAAACTCTAATCTTCTTGTTTGTGTTTTTGCGTAGATTGAAGATATAGATGCTACGTGTTCTTCTTGTTTTGCTTGAATTTGTATGTTTGAAGTATGAAGTCCGGGTTCTTGGATTCGTGGGGGAGGGAAGTAATCATAAGAAAAAGAGTAATGTTAATATTACGGGTAATTCTTTTCTGGATTATGGTTTTCCATCATTGAGTGAAGTTGTTTGTACATTAGCTAATCAGGATGGAGGTTTGAACGAGGAAATACTGTTAATGTTGGATATGCTGGTCAAGCTGCTGAGGGTACTACTGTTCATAGTGGTATGCCTGTTGCAACTACTTCTCCAGTTAATACTGGAATTCCTAATGAGGTAAATACGAGGCCGACCCCATTTGTTAACATTGTTAATATAGTGCCTACGTCCCCCACTATGAATGGTAGTGAACAGGTTGTTCAAGAATATGTTGTGATATCTAATAAGCTTAGTCCTTCATCCTTGAATAAGGCTAATCTTCAGAAGCTCGATGCTAATGTGCCTAATAGAGCTGATTCGGATGTTTGGTTACCTTGGGCTTCGGTTCATGAGGTAAATGATAGAATGAAAAATTCAACTTTATGGTTACTTTATTGGTAAAATGCTTGCTTTCCTTGTTGTAGAATGGTTTGTTCACAACAATTAGAAAAAGTATAGCTTACAGAAAGTAACGTTGGTGAAAAGGTTTTTTCTTCTTTAAGTTTTCATCTACTGAGTGTGTTGATTCGATGCTTAGAGATGGTCCATGGATGATTCATGAAGTCCCTATATTTTTAAATAAATGGTCCCCCTCTGTGGGCCTTCATAAAAAAGAATTGTCTCGTGTTCATGTTTGGGTGAAGTTTCATGATGTCTCGTTGGTTACGTATACATCAGATGGGTTAAGCTTGATCACCATGAAAATTGATACCCCAATGATGCTAGACTCACACACGAATTCCATGTGTTTGGAATCATTGGGTCAGAGTAGTTATGTAAGATTTTTGATTGAGATTGATGCTTGTAATGGTTTTAGTGATAATCTGGTTATGGTTGTTCTAACCCTTGATGGACCTGGATATACGAAAGAAACCATTCGTGTTGAATACGAGTGGGGACCTCCTCGTTGTAGTGCGTGCTTACTCTTTGGTCACTCAGTTGATGATTGTCCAAAAGCTCCGAAACGAGTGGTGAATAGGGTAGATAACAGCAAGGTTGGATCATCTGGGGCTGTTGATGATGGTTTTACTGAAGTAAAAAAAGAAGAAATTAGGTGGCAATAATAGAGGCACGAAAAACTTTAAATCGGTCTCGATGAAGCAAAAAAACTATATATCACCCTAAAGTTGATAAGATGGCTCATTCGGTTGGTAAGAATAATGTCTCGACATCATGTAACTCTTCAAAGACGATTGGTAAGACGAATGCTTCGACATCAGGTAATGGTAGCTTTTCCTTTAGTAACTCATTTTAGGATTTAAATGGTGATAATCCGGTTACTGAGGAAGTTGATTCGGGGAATAAGGCTTTTATGTGTGGTGTGCAAGAGGTAGGGTAAAGTTCTACCCCTTTAGTAGAAAAGATTAATATGTTTGAATAACAGCTGCTGGAGGAGATATGTGTGCTTGTGGATGACGAGGATAAGCCTCTAGAAAAGGTTGAGTATTCGGGTGATCATGATAGTGAGGATGAAGTTAAACTTGTTGACAATGAAATGGCAAGTTTTCTGGCTTTAAAAGCGTCCGGGGTTGGTTATGGTACTAATAGTTTGCTGGAACAATAGAGGAAAACTTATGGGAATGTTGAATTCGACTACAACCCATACGATGATGATATGTATGAAGGCCAGTAAGCACCTGACAATCTTCAACCTATATGTGATAATTTTGATATCAAGGTACGAGGTCGTAAGAAGAAATAGATTACTTGATATTTTTGCGTCTTTTGTAGTCTAGTCGCTATATGTACCTTCCTTTATGGAAGTAGGTTGCCTATGTAACGGTCTAAGATGTGTGATTCACCCTCATCCATTGTACTGAATTGTTTTTTGGAGTAATAAATTTACCGGGTCCCCTTTACCCAAATAAAATAATACTATCTTATTTAAATCAGTTTTAGGGGGTGTTTGGGATTGCTTATTGAAAATAGATTATGTGTTTTGAAAATGAATAATCAGATAATCAACGGTTACAAAACGTGATTTTGAAAATTAGTGTTTAGATTTGATTATACTGTTTGAAATCGCAATAATCAGATAATCAGTTTTTTTAGTGTTTGGCAAATTTGATTTTTTGTTTAATTAATGGGTAAAATGACTAAAATAGACATATTTTGTATTTATTAAAATTGGTTAGTTTTGACATATAAAATAAGGTTTTATATAAATGAACAATATTTTATACTCAAATGTTTTGTTAGCAGCAAAAAACAATTATGTATTTTCAATATGTAAATATAATACATGAATCAAACTGAACTTCTTTTGAGCTAAGATGCAATCTTTTTAATCATAAAAGACATTAAAAAAAACAATACATTCGTGATAAAAAAAAAACTAGTTCATCTTGTGCAAGTTGTGCTCATATAGGTCATCAGTTCACTTGCAATCACAAAAGATATTACAAAAAAGACGACAATACATGCATAATAAAAAAACTAAACTAGTTCATCTTGTGCTTATATGGGTCATTAGATCATTTGCAATTGTGTCTCTTATTGTGCTCATAGAGATCCCGCACCCATTGTTGTAAGTTCACCAAAACAAATCTACATCAATTAATAAAAAACCAACCAAAATATAATCAAAATACAAATCTACATCCTCAATATCATACCTTGTTGAAAATAAAAAGCTTCACTTTGTAGAAGCTTATATTCAATGACGGCAAAAAAAAAGAAGAGTAAAGTTTGTGTGATCAAGGAAGGTTAATATTTGGGGCATGGTTGTTAAGATCCCGATCCTGATCTTAGGATCTTACGATTTTACGATACTGCAAAGTAAAAATGATCCAGATTCTACGTATGATCTTTTCTTGCCTAGGATCTTATAGGATCCCGATCTTGACCATAAGATCTTAAGATCTACTACAATCCGATCTTACTTTTCTCGAACCACGAACTAAAATCTACGAATTAATGGGTTGTGTTTCCTAGATATTAAAAAACAACAAGTTAATCTTCTTAAACATTTTATAATTATAATAATATTCCTATGAAACATTTATATACTTTTGTGTTTATGATATATGATAATTTGTAGATTTATATAATATTAGAAAGACTATTAAGAAAAAGACATTTTAGTAGGATCTTACGATCCCGATCCTACCTTACGATCTCGATCTTGCAAAGACGAAAACGATCCTGGGTAGGATCCCGATCTTGACAACCTTGATTTGGGGATAAGTTTTATGGCTAAAATAGTAAATTTGTCTCACAAATATAATTAATTGTAACTGCGTTTTTCAACTGCTACCCCCCATCCACTTTTTCAAAACAACGTTTTGACCCCTCTAAAACGCAAATAAGTGCGTTTTCTTTTTTTTAACCCAAACACTCAAATTAGCTTTTTTCCAGTTTCAAAATGAAATAATCAGATTATTAGGGGAAAACGCAAACACAAACACCCTCTTAGTCCATAGCATATCAAATATAGACAAATAAATTCTAGGAAATAAGTAAGCACATCAAATTGTATGTAATAGATTACCTTAAAACTTACATGAATTTTTTAGTAGAAAGCAAAAAGAAACCAGTACCCCAAGTATACTTGAAACAACAAAATACAATATTATAGAAACATAACACTTGGTTTTACACACATTACTTTTAAGGCTCACAATATATAGAATATGGTACACATTGATCAACATAGAAGAGAACTTACATTTAGCTTGCATTTTGCTTAAACGATCAATCAATAATTACCATACAACAGTGGAACTAAAACTTAAGGTTCCTAACCATGTAGACCGTTAAGAGTTTTGCATTATTAATTGTAGAGGCTTGAATCCGACAACCTTATAGACGGGATAGCGACGAGTGGTTTTCTTTTCTTTAGTGTAACACCAAATCTTTCCGAAAGGTCATGCTCTTCACCATTTGGCAAACTCCAGTCAAACGAGTGCAAGAGTGAAGCCAATATAAACATTTGCATTTTTTCAGCCAGTGGAAAGCCTGCACATGTTCTTCTCCCTGAACCAAATGGGAAGAAATTCAAATTGTTACCACTGTAATCCCATTTGTTTGTCTCCTCAAAAGTCAGGAACCTCTCAGGCTTGAAATCCAAGGGATTGTCCCAATAACGAGGATCCCGATGGATTGACCAAACATTTAGAAAGACCGTGCAACCCTTTGGGATTGTATATCCACCTACCGTGCAATCCTGGCTTGGTGATCGTGGTAAAAGGAAAGGGAGTATAGGGTGCAGCCGAAATGTTTCCCTAATTGTGGCATCTAGGTATCTCAATTTTGGGATATGAGATTCTTCAACTATGTTACTTAGTCCTACTATTTCTTCCAATTCTTCTTGAATCCTCTTCATTACCATGTGATTCTTGATAATTTCTGCCATTGTCCATTCTATGAGTGTTGCTGTTGTCTCTGTTCCTGCAAGCAAAATATCCTGATGCAACAAAATTTCAGTTTAGTTAGCCGTCAAACAAAACTTAACAAAAAGAAGAATATAATGTTATAAGAATAACGTACCGTGAGAAGTGCCTTTATCTGGATGAGGTTAAGTGACGCTGGATCTTTTTGGTTCTTGAGATCTAATAACACCTGTAAAAAATCTTTCTTTGTGTTATCCCCAAATCCATCTTGTGACGTTTTGGGGTTAGATTTGCTTCGATCTTCAATGATTCTTGTAAAAATTGTATCCAGCTTGTTTCGTTGCCTTAACATTTCACGCTTGATACCTTGTAGATCAATCCACGCAAGACTAGGGAAAAAATCAGACAAGTTTGGCTGTCCAAAAATCTCAGCGACCTTTGCTGACACCATTTGTAACTCAGCTCCAAAATCGCTATCATTTGTTCCTTTAACATATGTGTTTTCCCAAACCATGCTTGTTATGACATTTGCCTCTGTCAAGAAAGCAATCTCACTAATATTAATTTTTGTACCAATTTTACTAAAAATATTTTTGATGGTTTTTCTAACTTCATCTCTTCGGAAACAACGGCATGCTTCAAGATTCTTGTTGCTCAGGACCTCATGAACAAATATCTTACGAAGGTTACGCCAATTGGAGTTGTTATTAGAGATTACTAAATCTTGACCTCCGTAACTTATAACTGAGGCTGCAACTGTTTGGTCGCGGTTAGAAAATACCACATCTTGGTCACGAACCACCACCTTTGCTAATTCAGGTGTGTTTATGACGATATGAAGCTTGCTTCCCAAATAAATCTTGAAGATGGGGCCATAGGTGTGAGCCAGGTTGGTGAACTGTTTGTGCAACTCAGGTTTAAGAAATGGAAGGTACCCAACAATTGGCAAGGAATGAGGACCTGGCGGCAATGATTGTGAGGAGCTTGAAAGTGACAAAGTGTACCATAGTATAGCAATGATCACCGCTGAAACGGTGACTATTGCCATTGTAAACTCGTTGTTGCTGCTCACTTGCCACCACCATGACCCGAGATTGTTTAGTAGTGCCATTTTTGCAAATGATGGTATACTTTTTTGGAACGACAAAAACTCAATTTAAGAACAACGAACTCGGCTAGGTGGTAGAAAGAATATAGGGATTACAAGCCAAAACGACTAGGTTTATCAACCCAAAGAGATCATTTCAATGACAGGTTTTGTAACAACATGTGAGTAAAATAATGCAAGTTATACTGCATTCATAGGAAACACATTGTCCCTTAATGTTATTGAACTCACATGGAAAAGATACCTTCGTAACATGAACATGATGGGATAAGAGTTGAATATGTGTACTTGCCCCTCATTTATGGAGAGTCTAACAATTATTAATTATGGTAATCTAAATAATGTGATTTTAAAAAAGTATATTGGCAGGCGATACATGGATCGAGGTCACATAGTTTTATAGCTTTACTCTTATATACTTTAAAAAATCAAAAAGCATCTTGATACCTCGTAATCTCAGAATTATTGGTTAGGAAAACAAATGTAGCAAACCTTCGAAGTACTACGTAATTCAAATGAATTTCTACGGACATGATACCGTAATTGATGAGACAGGCGGGGTCAGCCGGGAAGTTGGGTAACGGTTTGGATTATAATGATGTACGGGGGTTTTTTGTTAGGGTTTAGGTCTTGTTTTTTTGGCTGTTGGACGGCCCGGGGATCAGCCGGGGTGTCCGGGCTAGTCTCAGTGACAGCCCGGGAGTGTTTGTTTGTGGGGTTTAGCAGCCAACAAGGGTTCGTTGGTTCGTGGCTGTTGGGACAGCCGGGGGTGTTCGTTTGGTTTGGGGATTATAACACGAACGAGGGTACGTTCGGTTTTGTTTTACCGCCAAGGGTGCGGCTGGTTTATAAAGAAAACACCGAAGGGGTGCGTTGGATTTATGACAGCAGGGGGGGTTCGGTTTGGCTGTCAACCGCCACTATAGGATGTGTTTGGTTAGGTTTAGCAGCTTGGCGTGTTCGTCGGTTTGATGTTGGCAGCCTAGGGGTGGTTTGGTTCGGGTGGCAGCCACCCCAAGTGGGGCTGTTTGGTTTGTTTATGCGCCGTAGGGTGCGTTTGGTTGTAATAAGGTGGACTAAGGGTGCGTTTGGCTTAACAGCCACGCACAAGGGTGCGTTTGGCTGTCCGGGTCGGGTGCGTGAGTTTAGCTGCGGGGACAGCTGGGAAACAGCCGAGAAAAGGGCGTGTTTGGTTTGTTTGGTTTAACAGCCGGGGGGCTGTTGGGTTGGCTGCGAAAACAGCCGGGGTGCGTCGCGTTTGAGTGTGTTGTCATCGAAATAAAGTGAGTTTAATTAACGCGAAAATATATAAATTGTTTCAATTAATCGATATATATGTAATGTGATGAAAAATATTAAATTGCGCGGTCTAAGTAAAATACAATATAAATATTAAAACGGGACTGATATTAATGTATAAGTGATATTAGACACATTTGAGACGAGATTTGGACTAAAAATGGACTTTAGTGCCTTTATGAAACGGATAATATAAAACAGAAAATAGAATGTGGGATTCGGAATTCGAGACTTTGATAAGTTAGACTTTGGTTTATAAAATATAACAAATTATATTTTGACGGACGTTTAGACATAAAACGGGACTTCTAACTCTTATTAACGAAGAAACTGGGTCAAAATCAGAATATACACTTTAGTTATAAAATAGGTTATTTTTAATAAATATTAAAAATGACAGATTTATTAATTAAATGATTTGATCACTTTCGAGTCCGTTTCAGCCTTCCGGCGAAACACGAAAGTTGTTCGTAATGGCATTTTACTTTGCCGCGAGGCTTATCAGTTTAGATTATTAGAGGATACTACATTGATCAGAAAAAGTATAACATAAAATATACTAAGGGTTAAGGTTTAAAGACGCGCAAGTAATTTCTCATCACATGTATATATAACTGCATACATAATAATTATGTAATGATTTTTCGTGGTAACGATGTACGCATCGTTGAACGTATTTAATACGTGTATTATAATCGAACGACATAATTATAGGTCGTAGTCGAGATCGTTGCAGATTCAGTTGTGATTTAATTGGCTTAATTGATCGTGGTCTTTAATCAATGTGAGTTCATAGCCTCGCTATTCTATATTTTGAATGCATATAACCCCGCGAGGGCGGAATAACTAGCTTGTCTACAAATTCTATACATACTCAGTTATCCAATAACAATGTGATTGTTTTAAGGGATTTTGATCAAGGTGAGTTTATAGCCCCATGTTTTACTGGTTTTACATATATTTTTGGGGTGAGAACATGCTATTTACAAATGCATTTACAGGATTGTTTACAAATTGGTTTACATACTTATTTGCATAGCTCGCTATGGGATACATTATTTGACTTCATTTTTGGTCACAAATCATATTTACGATTTGGAAATGAAATACCGATTAGCTTAGGCTGATGAAACTGATAACAATTACATTACTACTTCTTTGCCCCAGGGTGTTCTTTGGAGGGGACATCCGGTAACGGGGTATACATATAACGCATTATTTTGTTATCCCTGCCCACATTAGGGTATATACAAGTCTTACGTCAACAGCGTCATGAACTGAAATCACTTGTAGGGTGAGCGCGAGATGTTATAAATAAGATCTATTCGTATGTGGATCCCAGTTCTGGTGATTAGCGATCACTTGGTAACGAACATTAAGATCTATGTCGGGGATTGACAAACCCCCGATCGGGTGAATTAGCAACCACAGTTAAACGAACGTTCAAACAATCGGTCTTTGTTGGGACTACAGGGCCTCCGCCGACACAATACATACTCCTGAACATTTTGGTGACATTACATCTGTCATGCATTCTTTATAAATCTTTGGGATAAGATTGGTACTTTTGGCGACATAAAATGTAAAACCCACATGAAAATACCATGAAATTTAAAATTTTAAATAAACAATAAAATCACGACAAGAAAACCTATGAATTTAATATCACGACAAGTTATCACACGAAATTAAAATCTACGAATCATGAACACACGAAGATACAAAATACGATGTGAAAATAAAAACTAAACAAATTCTTTTTGGGCTTATGAATATTTCGGCAAGACACAAGAAAAGAAAAGGCCCATGTTCAAATTTTAAAGCCCAAGCCCAAGGTCCTAAGTATAACTCCAGGGAACTAGATTTTCATCTCATTTAATTTGTTACAAAAAAAAAAAAATTAAGAAACCCTAAATAAATTCTACAAACCGGCGGCACCCCACAAGGAAGAAGGAAGGAGTTCTTTTCGATCTTTGTTCGTGGAAGCATCGTGTTTTCTATCTCTATTCCATCCTCGATCTGATTCCGAAATCGGTAAACCATGAAAACCCTTTTCATTGTTTTCTATAATTATTTTGCATGCATGAAAAGGTACCTCATTAAATAATAAAAATTGAATCATGATATGAAAAATAAAATAAACCGATTCATGTGTTAGTGTTGGGGGTCGAACAAGCCAAGTCCACGCCGAGACCCTAGGGGGACTCGGCATATATGTATGTTGTGATCATGGATATGTCGTGTGATCTTAGGCAAAGGGGAACTCAAGCCGAGACCCATATGGGCTCGGCATACATGTTTTGATTGGGGGTTTGTTGTTCGTTGGGTGTGATTCGAACCAAGGCCAAAGCCGAAGCCCTAAGGCTCTCGGCAAATATATGTGTAACATGGGGGGTGTTTTCGTTGGGTTGTGACCGAGTAAAGCCAAGCCGAGACCCCAAAGGGGTACTCGGCACTTATGTGGTTTTGGGGGATTTATTTTCGAGTGATCTTAGGCCCAAAGAAACACTAGCCGAGACCCTATGGGGCTCGGCACGATTATATGTTGGCATGGGGTGTTCGTTGGGGTTATGGTCGAAGAGAAACGAGCCGAGACCCAATGGGTACTCGGCACACATATGTTGTTCGGAATTGATGTTCGAGTGACCTAGACCAAGAGAACCAAGCCGAGACCCTATGGGGCTCGGCATACCTTCCCTTTTGCGTATCAAGGACTCGGTTTACATGAGGGCGTATGACTTATATTTTATTCGGCACATATGTGGGCTTATGAACTTAAACAATTTTCGGCTTAAATAAGAGGTTATGACTAAAATGATTTTCGGCTTAATCATGGACTTATGAGCTTAAATGGATTCTCGACTTATTTGTGGGTTTATGAGTTTAAATTGATTTCCGGTTATATATGGGTGTGAACTTAATCGAATTCGGCTTATATGTGGGTTTAGTGAGCTTAAACGATTTTCGGTTATACATGTGGGCTTTAGACTTATGATTTTCGGTTTATGTATGGGCTTATTGAGTTAAGTAAATTTCGGTTCACATATGGGCTTATTGGCTAAATGACCTTCGGATCAAATGTATGGGCTTATGATGCTAAGTTATTCGGGCTTATTAGTGTTATATGGGCCGCATGGCCCAAGAGTTCAACCGAGGCCCAATGGGCTCGGTATCCATACTTGAGGTATGATGTATGTGCGTTAGTATGGGCTTATGGCTTAAATGATTTTCGGCAACATATGTGTGGGATCATGACCGGGTATTTTTAATAATAACTGTGACCGTCGAGAATTTATATAATTACTTTAAGTGTCTTTTCAACCCTAACTTTAATAAATTCCATTTTTAAACCTTAAACTTTCAAGTAATGACAATATTGACCCCTAATTTATGAAATGACACTTTAGACCCTTTAATTTGTATTAATTACAGGTATTACCCTTAAAGGTTATAGAAATGACCATTATATCTTTAACGTTAATTAATTTCTATTAATATCCATATTATCATAAAGTTGACATTTAAGTCTTATAATTAATTACCAATTGTAACTTAAGTGTACTAAATAACATTTATGTCCCTTAATTATAATTAATCACTAAATATACCCTAAGGCATAATAAGTTACATGATTTAACTAAATTATGATATATTATAAGTACGAATTCAAATGCTAATATTGGAAACCTGCTATATTTTTAGAAAGTTACTATTTATAGAAACCTGCTATTTTTGGAAACTTACTAAATAAGGAAAGTTACTACTTTAGAATACCAAGTATAACAAGATACAAATCATGGTATCCAACAATCTAAGAAACATACAAGTATACTAATTAAAGAAAGTTACCAAAAATAGAAAGCTGCCAAAAATGGAAAGTTACTAAAAATAGAAAGAAACTTAAATCATGCACAAGTAACTTATACAAGCTCTTTATCATGTAGCTCGTGTGAAGACGGAGTAATACCTTTCTATTTTCTTCCTTTCACTGCTTCATTGTCCAGGTACGGATATTCCGTCCTTTCAGTAAGGACATTCCTTCTATTCATGATTCATTTCCCCAGAACTGCTATGCTTCCCCATTTCTATGTTTTGCCATGATTTATTCCATGTTTATTTCATGTCCCACTGCCCGAGCTATATATATATGCATGACCATGATTTATGTGACTTACCACCTAGTTATGGAGGTACCATGACCATGACACTTGAGGCACCTGTGTCATGACTCTTTCGCGTTGAGAGTGATTTCACGCGGCGTCCCTTTTCATGTTACTTTATTTCATGTCTGGCCATTATTATTCGGGGCGTATGGGTGCATCCTAGTTTACATGTTTATACGTTTCATGGTGATTGGTTGGTGTGTGCTCTACATCCCATCACATTGGAGTTGATCCCTCCACCCATTTTATTATAAGAGGTCACCCCTCTAGTACATGTTGAGGCATCCCCTCTACTTTATGCATGTATGCACGTTATTATTATGTATGATTATATGAGCTCGTGGGCAAACCCTTATTGCTATGTTATGCTACCTATGACATTCCATTATACTTTTACATCTTAACAACCATGTTTTACATGTTCATTGCTATTCTTCATGACATATTTCTCCAGGTTCCTCATGACACTCATGAATCTTTCCGCTGCTTTATATTCCTTATCCAGGACTTATGTTTATTATTTCATTATCATTATATCCGTTCACTGAGCGTTATGCTCAGCCGTATTCTTTTCATGTTTCTTACGGCAGGTAACTAGAGGGAGTTGGGCATGAGAGATTGTGCTTAGGAAGAGACCCTTTAGCTTCCCTTCTATTATCGTTGACACTTGCAAGACTTATGTTTTGGACACATGTTTTGTTCTTCAAACTTCCTTTACGTTTATGCATGTTAAACTTCATAATGGGAGCCGATGTTTGTTTCCGGCTTTCCACCTTGTTACGTTATCAGTTATGTTTTATGCCTTTTATGCTTTGATATGACGCCATGGTTATGAAGTGATGCCTTTCATCAGAGAGGGGTGTTACAATTATGGTATCAGAGCCAGGTTTTCGACCTGTAGGCTCTAAAACTTGACCTGTGAGGATTGGGTAGATATTAGGTTCCTTCAGAATCGACGTTCCTTCATTCATGTTTTGACCGTTTTAACCGCTTAACCTTTAAAATATTTTTTTTAAAGAGCTCCCACAGACTTTGCCAAGTGTTCACCCGACATGCTACTCCGGAGATGAAAATTCATTCACTTATGATTCCAAACCTAATTTTATTGATGATTCTCCTAACGTTTTCAACCTACCTCCGCAACCCCTGACGTATTCTTACGAATTTTGTAGGAACGATGCTTATTATGGTTACGATTGTTCACCTCAAGTTCCATTTACCTATAATCCGGAACCGTGTTATAATCAAGACTTTAATTTCCCAGAAACTCTATTTAATTTTCAACAACAATATCTTTGTTGTACCCGTTATGGGGGCCCGCATGAGACTTGTTGTGAAAATTTCAGAGGTCCTCACGAGACTTTTCAATGTGATCAATTTATTTTCGATGAGCCTTATTGTGAAAACTGCAGGGGACCTCAAATGAGTTTTCAATATCAATCGATGAATCAAAATTATTACGAACCTAATCCGTGTTATGATTCTAATTCTTTCGGTTTGGACCAATTCCAACCCTCGTAGTTTCCCGTCATTCATCAACCAATTCGTGAGAAAACTTTGTCGAATTGCATCAGTAGAATGGACCACGGACTGCTACATTTATACTTCAACCTATTGCAGTATAGTATTCTGTCGTTCATCAACCTCCTCAAGAAAAAACAAGCAAGGAAGTTTTGCAAGCTAAAGATGACTATTCTGACAGTCTATTAGTACTCCTTTTAAAATAAATTTAATTGTATATCTTTTAGAGAAACACGAAGGTTTTTAATTCAAGAGCTTGGAAACAAAATTTTCTGAAATAGCATGCTTACCGCAGGAAGTGCAAGAATTGCTTAACGGACTTCTTCAAGATGTGCGAAATATAAGTGAGGAGCTGGCAAAGTATACTAATACTCCGAATTGGAATCGCCCTATCGTCTACTATGATGATGATGATGACGAGGACTATACCATTGCAATCACACCCGTTTTACTAACCGAGGAGCCCGTTGACTCTCTTATAATAGAGGATGAGCATCTTGACACTATTCCGGCAACAGAATCAGACAAAGTAATAAAGTCTAGTGTTGAGGAGCTTGTCCCGATCCCAAGTGAGTCTGAGGGTATTCCCGACAGTGTGTGTGATGTGCCTCTTTGTAACAATCCTACCCCTCTTGAAGCTTTCAAAGAACATTCTAAGACTATCATCGATTCCAACAATGATTATTCTTCGAGTGATGACGATTCTTATGAGAACATCGATTATGTTGATGCATCAACTCCTGATGCTGAGATCGTCAGCTTAGAGGTGGTGGAGAATGTTATCCCGGAAGTTGGAGGGATTGATACTGATATTCTTCTAACAATCAAAGACGATATTCTTCGTGAAAAATTGTTGAATGTCAATCTTCTTATTGCTAACATCGAAGCATTAAAAGATAATCCCACCCCATCTTCTGATTTTGTAACCAAGTCTTCCTCCACATCTCTTAACCTTTTCTTGGAGGAGACTAACACCTTTGATAATTCTTTACCTTTATCTGAAACTTTTTGCTTTAATCTGGAAGAGATTAGTAGTGGCAGTACCACTACTCGTTCTGATTTGTCTCTTCCGGATTATGAAGCTTTCTATTCTGATGACGATCATATTAAAGAGAAGAGTAGTGGCAGTACCACTACTCATGCTGATTTTTCTCAATATGATTCGTTCATCTTTGATCTTTCGATCAATATGTTTCCTCCTGCCGATAGGAGTGACGTTTATCATGAGCAGTTCGCCGGTGAACTCGCTCACATCATATCTCCACCGGAGTATGATTGTTTCTACTTTAAGAATGAGCCCGAGCTGGGCGATTTCACTATGGATGTGGTGGGGGATATTTTTCCAACAAGAGAACCAAGAGTTTATGTGCCTAATGTTTTGCCCAACCATCCCACCCTTCACCTGGATCTGGATTTCATACTTTTTAGTGATTCTCTCTTCGCTTATATTGTATGGATCTTTCTTCCTTTTCTCACGTATCCAGTTGCTCCTCCATATCTTCTCTCCTGTGGGAATGAAGATACCATTTTTGACCCCGGCATCTCCATTTATCATTCTTTTATGCCGGGTGTATCTCATCAGAGTGGAACTTTCATGAAATTCAATGTTTATCCAAACCACTTGAATGAAAGTCCAATGGAGATTTTATCTTCCACTTACTCCCCCATGGACCAATGAATTCAGGGTCGAGTCAGGCTCAAGACTCGGTTAACAAAAATAAGCGCTTCGCGGGTGGCAACCCATGCTTATCCATTCTATCTTCTTTCTATGAATGAATAAGTGTTTTGTGTTGTGATGAGGCTCGCTTTTTCCATTATCTCGTGTTTTGTGTTTTGTGGTTTATTATCCAGGATTGCCTGGATTGTGATGACTCTCGTGCTCGTGGTTTTGTCCTTTGATCACTCGAGCTTTAAATCCTCAGCTTTCATTTTGGCGGAATTCGATTTATCCAAATTTATCGGAACTACTATTACGTTCTATCTTCAAGCACACTTAATATAAAACGACTTAGGACTTTATTGTAGAAACCCTTCGTTAAACAATTGAGGAACCAATGTTTAAACCTCTAGTATGGGGGGATCTTCTGATTTGATTGTGCCTGCAGCCGTGTTTTTCGGCGCTATTCCTGTTTTTACTACACAAAATTAAAAAAAATGAAAAAAAAAAAAATTTTAAAGAATTTCAAAAAAATAAAGACTTGATCGAGCGTGTTGAGCTCTAGCTTGTTCCTTAACTTTTAGACTAAGCGTTCGCGAATCTTCGTGAAGAACGAAAAATGATAGAGTTAGGTATGAGTTGGATGCTAAACAAGGATTATTTGGAAATCTTAAAGAGCTCATGTGTGTAATTTGTGGCTTTTTCTCCCATAAGCTTCTAACCGGTCTAATAATACGTACTATTTTTGAAAATTAAACTTAAATCAACAATTTTTGAGATGTAGTTGATAGCAATAATTTTAGTTTTAGTTTAAATTTATACTTAAATTTTTTAAAAAGAAGTCTTCTATATATCGTGAAATAAAGTTTTATGTTAAAAAAATGATGATAGAAAAATATGATAAGTAATAATTATAAATTGTGGGCTGATAAAAGTTTGCTGCATCTTGCCGGCTCACAACCGATGTTACAGCCTTAAAAAAGAAAGCCCATAATATGAATAATAATCCGAAACCGATAAAAGTTTGCTGCATCTTGCCGGCTCACAACCGATGTGGCAGCCTTCTAAAAGGTCGAAGATTAAGATTTCATCATGATTATGTTAATGTTAAGTGTGAATAAGTATGGTTTAATAAATATATGAAAAATCTTTTTTCTTAAATTTAAATATGCTTTTGAACTAAGACTATTTCATGATAACATTAATAAGATATGTATAAACGAGAAACCTGAGAGTTTTTGAAACCTAAGGTCCGTGAGTCCCGATACTAGTCTCTGTGGGGTGTCAAAAGCCTGGTCACTTAGCTGCAAGGTTGGGATGTGCCGAGACGAAAGTCTCTACATGGGATGATCTCGCCTTCAAACTCATTATTCTCGGGTGGAACGTGAAGCATATAATTTTGCAAAATGTTGATCCATGGTTGAAATTCAAAATAGCACATACACCTAAGATATATAATTGTCGGGAGTGAAAAGATCACAAATTGCAAATATGAGTAGTGTTAGCATCTTAACTGATATTTAACGGTGATTTCATTTTAAGCTTGGTTTGGAATAAGTGAAAAGTCAGGGACGATGAATTTATCCTTTTTGGGGCATTTTAGGATTGAAATGCGTCTTATTCCGTGACCCTAAAAGTTATGAAAATAATGAAAGTCCAAACATGGTAGTTAGTTACTAAGAATAAGAAAAAGGAAAAATACAAAAATATGTGATAATATTTAACAATGGTAAAAACGGGACTTTTCAAAACTTTTGAGTCTTTCATTCCCCTTGACGAACACTTAGCTACTTTTCGAGGTTATTAGTCGAGGGGGATCGAGATTCTAAGTTTTTTAAGTGTTTACCTATGGCATTGCGTGAGAACACGACAATATCTTAGTATGGGGGATTTTGGTATGTGCTTAATTACACATACCATTTACATAATAAAACAACCCTAAACGACCAAAAACGCACATAAAATGCCATATATACGCTTGTTTTTGTGTTTGTACTGTGCAGGTAACGGATATTCATAAAAGGACGAAAAACAAAACCAAACCGGACGAAACCGATCACGAGAATGGAAAGAGCATGAAAAATCAAGTTCAACGGTGCCTTCACTTCTTATTGGGCCGGCCCGACACCATTTTTATGGGTCAGACCGACCCATATACTTAAAAGGCTACAATATTACTACAAATATACTCA
>BQNB010024128.1:0-32653 GCA_026074375.1 Tanacetum coccineum
TGTCACAAACGTACAACTTTAGATTGCATTAAACGGTATCGTTTTACGCCACTAAAAACCATAAGCCCTATGACACATTTTACCCCCATTTTGAGCTTTTTTTTTAATTTTGTTTCCTCTTAAGTCGGTAGTATAAAAAAAATAGCTTGGCACAAAATAAGGGAAAAAATATTACAAAAGTACCGATTTATTCAGATAAAAAATACCTGCGGATACATCTTCGACACCTAATAAATTTAAAATAATCGACAGTGTCACAAACGTACAATTTTAGATTGCATTAAACGGTATGGTTTTACGCCACTAAAAACCATAAGCCCTATGACACATTTTACCCAAATCCCATAAAATTATATTGAAAAAAAAACATAAATCAAAAATTAAAAAAACCAACCTTTAAACATGAGGCCCAACACATAAGCCCATATAAAAAAACAACAAACTATTAAACATGAGACCGAAAAAATAAATTCGCACTAAAAAAAGTAAAATAAAAATTCTTTTTTAAAAAAGTAATAAACCCGCACTGTCATTTAAGGCACACGTAATCCTATAAAATTATATTTTAATACAAAAAAAACCATATAGCCAAAAAAAGAAACCTTTAAACATGAAGTCCAACACATAAGCCCATATAAGAAAAAAAATATTAAACATGAGACCGAAAAATAAACCCGCACAAAATACGCTCCGCAGCAACGCGCGGGTACTCCTGCTTGTTTATGAACATTTGTTGTCAAAAGAGATGTTATTTTCTCCTACTACAAACTATTATTTTTATTCTTACTCGCAAGATCCTGACAAGAGTTAGAATAGACGGTTTAGATACAAAAAGATAATAAGTGAAGGAAAATATATAATATTATTGTATGTGTAAGAGGATATGTAGGAATATAAGGTAGAAAGATGTAAGAAAGCTCTTGTCAAAATTGCAATAATCAATTTCAATGAAACAATATTTGAGTAATTTAGGCAAACCTCCACTCTAACCCAAATGTAGTGGTGACCGCAGAGGACACCGCCACGTCAGCGTCAACTTAACTTTCTCTCTCTTAGACCACACAGTGACCAAACACATGTAGTGGTGACCGCAGAGGACACCGAACAATTTAAAAAAAAAACATTACATTAATAATTAAACATTTTACAAATTAAAATACGAAAATAAAAATACACGGAAGAAAAGACGGAAAAAAATTACGGAAATAAAAAACATGAACTTGACGGAATTTAAAAATACAACACAGATACGTTTTAAAACATATAGTTCGAATAGTATCCGTTGGAATAGTAGTTGTTTGATTTCAAATTTAAAAATTACATTATGGAATTGAAAATTACATTACGAAATTGAAAATTACATTACGGAATTGAATAACAATAATGTTAAGCTAATGAAACCGTATCCTTACGGAAAACCTCAACCACATTTCTTTTTGTAATGTTAAGGTAATGCTTTGATGGTTTAGGAGTAAAAACTGAGACATTGGCAAGTATCATAGCAGCTCCTATTGTAATATCCTTTTCATAACTACTCACATCAAGGACTTTGTAGTGTATTGTTCCAGGTACTGTACCCGATAGATCTTTCAGAGTCACATTTAAATCTCCAAGAGCATTCGGAGAACAAGACTTCACTATTGCAACAACTTGTTCAAGTTTTCCCTTTTTAAGAAAGTTGTCGATGCCTCCCAAACATCCAGTTACAGTGCCACCAAAAGCATTCACATAGTTAGTGGCGCTAACCCACGCCCCACTGTTAAAATCAGCATCCTCACCCACATCCTTAACAACTTTCTACATATATTCTTGTGTCGACATTAAAGCCCCATCCGGGTTTGGGGTTGAGGAAGATGGTTCAACACATATGCTATTAGAGAGCTGAACAATACCCGCAGGACCGGGTATTATGGTAACTAGATTTGGGGTGTATGGAGATGGTTCACATGTGCGCTACTAGACGAACGCAGAACAGGTGTTAAATGGAGATCAGAATCGTCTATATCAAGACTGTATTCCCATGGATCATTTTCGTTACTGAAATTGGAATTCATCTGGATAGTTGGATAAGAAGTTGTGTGATATAATGAGGAGATGGTAGGGGTATTTATAACGAAAAACTAGCCGTTGGAATTAAAAATTTGAAAATATAATAATGGAATTTAAAATACAATACTTTATTTAAAACATTAAATTAAAACAACATTACACTATAATAGTTTCTAGTTTATTAATCCGATGACTCGTAATCTGAATAAATTCTCATCACCCCAAATTCCATAAAGTATTCATCATCATCAACTTGTTTTTGCCTAATCTTCTCCTCCCGTGCCTTTTCATCCATTGTTTGTTCTTCTAGTGTTTCTCTTAAGGCTTCTTCATCTAGATGAAGTTGATGTAACTCTTCCGCAGTAAGGTATACATCATCAATCTCATGGGTCTGTGATGACGAACCACCTATATGGGTTTCTGAGCGGTGGTTGTATTTTTCATGTATCCTGTAACATTTCTCAATTTCAGGTCATTTTACGACTCCTATTATTAGTCACTGTTTATTTTAGTCATATACGCGTTTACTTTTAAATTAACTTTTAAGCTAAATCGCGTAGACTATAATTACTCAATTAACGTAAACGGTCGTCAAATAAATTAAGGTCTACATCAACCAAGTAATAAATAATTATTAAGAAGATAATTATGTACTTTGCTCATTTTATTTTTATTGGTCACGTAAATGGCTTACGTTTCGCAATAAAATGCATCTAGACACACCACGAAAGTACCTAGACTCAAACCAATACCCATTTTAAAAGTCGCTAACACAAAATTTAATCAAAAGTTGTGTTAATGATACATGATTGCCGAGTATGGGCAAGTGAACCGGCACCAAAATCGTACTAAGTGATTTATGAGCTAGCAAAATCTCTTAACAATCTTTACAAGTACTAGTACAACCATGGTTCAATAAATGCATGTCCTAATGGTATGCTAATGACAAATTATCCATTGGGTAATTACCATTTTCTTCCTTGGATCCATTCTTAGCCGCGGTTAACAAGAAATGAGCACACAAACCATAAGATTTCTCTAGCTAAGCAAATCTTGTACAAACACATCACAATTAAGGATGGTACTTAGTGGTTTAACCAAATACAAGGGGTAGCAAACTAGAACTCTCAAAAACCACCATTTAGGGTTCGGCTTGGTTTACTTGGTGAACCAAGAAAGTTAACTAGCCTCTTATCCTATAAATAACATTCACTAGCTCACATAACACATTTCTAAACTCTTATATTCTCTCTCAAAGCTAAAATAATTTCATTTACTGTAAGAACCCGAACTTAAGGTCATTATTTATTTTGACTTATATATTTATTTTCTAAATTATAGAAAACTTTCTATTTTGTTATTTTGTCAATTTATCGAGATATACACTTCAAAATGGTGCTTAAAGGTTAAATATTTTTAAAACAACAATTTTGTATTCTTACCAAAAAAACCGTATTCACGAACAAAGTCAGAACAGTCTATGGAATACTTCCACGACTTTGAAACTGTACGAAATTGGAGTAAAGATTTCACTGGAAGTCTATTCATGATAGCCAATTGAAGATCAAATGGTATATTCTCAGAAATTGTTTAGAAATTTTACTGGTTATGGCTCTAAGATTAATTTAAATGGGTATAAATACAACATTACATATAATATTTAAAAACATTGATAGGACAACTCTCTGACATTGACTAGATCACTCTTAACTTTGTGCGATCTACAAATTTTAACTTTTATTTAAAAGAATTGATAAGACAACTTTATGACATTGACTTGATCACTCTTAACTTTGCACGATCATCAAAAACCTATTTTTTACCTTAAAAGCATATATTATCCTCACAATCACCCACATATCACACACATTCTTACCATCACAACCACAAACAAATCACACTGTTATTATGGTGAATATGGTGCCATATGAAGCTTTTGCGTGTCGTTGTGGAGCCGGAGATGTAGTTCTGCGAGAATCGTATAAACATGAAACCCGTGGTAAACTATACTATGCATGTCCACGATCAAAGGTGAACAATCACATGCTTTTTTTGTGTAATATATAAATAATGTGGTTAGTTGTTAAAACTTATTATCTTTACTCATTTAATAACAAAAATAAAACAAGCCTCGCGAAACACTTTCGGATGTAAATTTTTATTGGGAAGAATGAGGTCCGTCTACTGGTTGGTTCTCTTGGAGCTTCAACGACTCCAATTTATTCTTCCAGGATCTTCATCGACTCCAATTTATTCTCTAGGATCTTCAACACCTCTACGCTATTCTCCAGAAGTTTTAACACCTCCAAGCTATTCTCTGGGAACTTCAAGAAATGCAGAGTGCTCAAACTGTAAGCACTTGCTTGATTAGATAACGGTACTCGAGGCAACGGTGGATATGTATATGCATCCGGAAACACCACACAGTTATTCAGCCGTTATATTTTTCCCATCTGAGCGTTGAAAATATGATATGTATGCCGCCTACTTTTCCATTCTGAGCGTTTGAAAATATGATATGTATGGCGCCTAATTTTTCCATTTTACGATGCAACCAAATCGTTGAATATACATACTTTTTTAATTATCCCTAATTCAAAAATCCCCTTTTCAATGGCGGCGATCAAACCCTTTTCCCAATCTTCCGATCTAATCCCCTTAATCCTTGGTGTTTGAAATCGTTATAACCCCTGAAATTGGGATCAGTCATTTAATTGATGAATCTCATATCGAGCGTGTTAGGCGTCTTTATCATCTGGGACTTTAGGTTTTAGAGTTCGATTGTCCTTTCTTATTTATTTTATATTTCCGTTTTCCTTATTTTATATATCGCTTTTAGACATGGGGTTTCGTTTCCAGAACTCCCTTCAATCCAAAATCGACCAAACCTCCAAGATCTCGAAGTCGGTGTTCATCTCTAATTTCCCTGATGATTGTTCAAGTAGGGACCTTTGGAAGGTATGTAACGGTTACGGCACCGTGGTCGATGTGTTCATTCCTAATAAGAGATCTAAGGCAGGGAAGCGTTTCGCTTTTGTTCGGTTCATTAATGTTCTCAATCGTGATCGTCTAATTGAGATCTCAAAAACTATTTGGATTGGTCGTTTTCACTTTATTTTGCTAATTGCTCGGTTTGATAGGGCCTAACGCTTCAACCTTTCAGGAAAAGAGAAATCGGTGCCTCTGGTAATGTAAGGGTTTACAGCAGTCTATTTCCAGAATCAAGGGGACCAAAAGAGTATTATTCGTCTATTTTGAAACCGTCTTTGGTTTTAGACGACTCTTGCTGGTGAATAGGATCTCACGAATTGTGTTATGGCGAAGTTCTCAATTTTCTTCCATTAATAACTTACCGGTACTTTTATTAACGAGGGTTTTCATAACACTCGCGTTGTTTACCTAGGAGGATGTGGGTAATGATGAATTGAAATCATCAATCTAATCGAAATTCATGGAAATGTTTGGGTTGCTTCGTGGTTTGGCGTCTTTGTAATGGCAATCAGATTTGCAGCTATAGAACGGATAGTTTGGTCGACATTGAAGGAGTTCCTGTAAATGCTTGGATGGTTCAACTTGTCAAAAGATCTGTTCTAAATGGGTG
Source organism: Tanacetum coccineum (assembly GCA_026074375.1). Lineage (NCBI taxonomy): Eukaryota > Viridiplantae > Streptophyta > Magnoliopsida > Asterales > Asteraceae > Tanacetum > Tanacetum coccineum. The sequence goes on from BQNB010024128.1 coordinate 5,651, forward strand.
AGATTGGGTTGAATTAGAAGATGGGTTATGATAAACCTCTTTGCACGGAACGTATTTGTAATAAGACCAGCCAAGGAGAACATCTGGGAAAGGTTTTTTTTTAAAGCTATTGTAAAAGGGAAGGTTTTTTGGCTCGTGTCCAAGGAAAATTTTTGTTTGGTCCCCATCCTTCAAAGTTGTTCCCTGAGAAAGAATTGTTCTCGGGACGACGAGTCGCTAAGTTCAATGAACAGGCAAATAATCTGAACAACGACGAGGTTTGGAGAATGCTAGTGAAGTGGTTTCGGACACATACTTTGGCGATAACGGTGAAGTTCAGGGTTTCGAGCATCAACATGGTGAGTCTAATGATAAGGAGGTATCGTCTGATCCTTTCAATATATACGACTTACTTGACAAACGCACTAAAGAAGTAAGAACCACAGATACGTCAACCATCATCCCTTATCCTCCGGGTTTCACACCTGCCAATGATATCCCAGCATGTAATAATCAAGATATTCCTGAAGCAGAATCTGTTCGACCTCCTAGTAGGTCGGCAAGGAGTAATTCGAGAGTATTGGAAGAGGCGGAAAACTCCGTGGACAGAGTCTCTTCTGAAAGTTTTAGTAATGGGGTTAAGATCAAGGAAGGCGGTTCCATATTGGAGATTTTAGAAGAAATGATTACGGTGGGTCAAACAATGGGCTTTTCTATGGAAGGTTGTACTAAAGACATGGAGAAGATTATTGGAACTCAAGGAGAACAATTAGTTTTCCGATGAATTGTCTTTCTTTAAATATCCAAGGCCTAGGATCCAAGGCTAAGAAAGATTGGATCAAGGAGTTGATTTCTAAACATAAAGTAAGTTTTTTGTCTATTCAAGAAACTAAGATGGAGAGTGGCGTTCGGCTATTGGAGGTTAAAATTTCCCTTTTGTAGGGGGAAACTATTTTTTCGACCACATTATTAGTGAGGCTAGTGCAATTCAGGTGGTGATTCTTTACCCCTTGGGTACTAAAATTCTTCTCAAGAAGGATCATCATACTATATCTGATAATTTTATAGCTTTGTATGGGACGTGGATACCGAACAATCAGAAGTTATTAATTATTTCGGTCTATGCCCCCCAATCTGTTTCATCTAAACGTATGTTGTGGAGTTATCTCGAATCTCTTATCACTAGTTGGAATGGAGAAAGTTTAATTATGGGGGACTTCAACGAAGTTAGATGTATTGAGGAACGATGGGGATCGGTTTTTAACAGTCATGGAGCTAACGCGTTTAATTCCTTTATTTCTAATTCGGGTTTAAACGAATATCAAGTTGGATGGATTTCTTTCACTGGGCTATCCTTCGGCTACAAGAGTGAGTAAATTAGATAGGTTTCTTATGTCTAAGGTTTACTTTCAGTTTTGCCTCTATTTTCGGCTATCTGTCTGGATCGTCACCTCTAAGACAACAAGCTATTTTACTTCAGGAAGTCTTTTCTGATTTTGGCCTACTCCATTTGTTGTTACACTCTTGGCTTGAAGCGTCTTGGATTCGATGACTTGGTCTCAAAATTTAGAATTCTTTTACTCTATGATGATTCCATATTGGTATGATTCGTTTAAAAATAAAGCTTCAAATGTTGATAAGGAGGATTCGAGCTGGACTTTGGATTTCAAAAGCATTCAGTAGGTCTTTCTAAAGATTCTTAAATCTATTTTGTGTGACATTGATAAAGTGTTGGATCAAGGTGGAGTCACCAACGACATTTTTGTCTCTTTTGGAAGTCTTTAAAAATTACACAATGTTCAAATCTTTAACATACCGTGATATCATGCAAAAGGCGAAAAATTCGCTGGGCAATTTCAGAAGGGGACGGAGATCTCAAATACTTTCATGCTATCATAAAATCAAAAAACGCGCCTATCTTTCAGTTAAAGGATATTATGGTAGTGGTGATTGGATTGTCCGAACCTGATCTTGTTAACAAGTGTTTAGAAGGCAGTTTTACGGACAAATTCAAGACCCGGGTTCTAGAGAGGTAGTCTTAACTTTCCTTTTCCTAATCATCTCAATTAATGGATTTTTTACCTTTTAAGGTGGGATTCTAGTTTTTTTCTTTCAGATCTTAGAATTGGAATCTTCGATCTCAATTGAAGATATTCGCACAGCGTGTGGGGTGTGGAGTTGATAAAATCCCCTGAGGACGGTTGGTTTTCTTTCTCGAATTGTGTTTGTAAGTATTGGACGTGTTGGGCCTCGACTTTGCATAGCGGTGATATGGTTTTTGTGATCATGGAGAGTTTTGCTATTGGTAGGTATTCTTTGTTTGTGGCCCTCATTCTAAAGTTCTTGATCCTAAAGTGGTTAGACTACCCGTTCATCAGTTGGATTGGAGCATTTATCAAAGTCAGTTACTAAGTTCCGAGCTTCTCGCTTTCCTTGGTTAGTGTCGGTTGCCATCTCAGATGTACAAGACTGCCAATTCCTTCCTAATAGACAGATTCTCGATGGTCACTTTTATTATCTATGAAATATTAGCTCGGTGCAAACTTAAAAAGAAACAAGCACACCTATGTATCAAGACCATCAACAACATATGGATAATTCTCAGTTAACAAATGAATCCCGTGTGGAGAGCTTATATCCTCAATCAAATTTCTCGTCTACCAGGACAGATGTCGTTACAATTGGTGGAAGCCTACCTCCTTTGTCAACCATAACCACCACAAATGTTCAAAACTATTAGAAACATGCTATAAAATGGTTATTAGATCAAGAAACTGGGATAACTGTAACTTCAATTTAAGTATTAATAAAACTCAGGGCTAGAAGAGTTTAATATATGTATGATAAAGGATGGATTGCATAACTTGATTGGGAGCATTTTTTGTAGTCGTTAGCTATCTACTATACTAACACTAACAGAGATCTCAAATGCTAATTCTTTAGTCCGAGAATTTGTTGCTTAATTTCTTCAATCTTGGTTGCTAATTCATCTATGTTTCTCAGCAAAACAAAAAAGCAATATAGTAAGCTAAAAATCCAAATAAAAAATAAATAAAAATACTCATTATGTCAGGATGTCTCTATAGATTCTCGAAAGCACAATTGCACAAAACCGCAGTCTGTTACATACCTTAAAGAGCAAGTAGCGTGAGTTGAACCAGATAGAGTAACCATGACCCACCATTTCCATCAACTTACGAAACAACATTAAGTTGAGCCAAAAAAATTATAATACAAATTATGATATATAAAAATGAATCTTAAAGATCCATTTACATAACAAAAATAAGCAGGTTATCTGTACATAATACTCCATACTACCTATTATTTATGTGTTTGATGGACGCATCAGAACTGCTCAAATATACAAAAGATAAATGAAATGAAATAACTGATGGTGCTCTAATATAAAATCCATTGTTCATATTAGTTCTCTTTAGCTCCATTTGGTGGTATGAAGCTTCATTGTCCATATCAGGCCTATGTGTATATAAGCTAATACCACACGAAACCATAGGATCAAAGAATAATCCCTCTACTTCGGAACACACAATACACTGTCACGCGAGATTTCGCTAGGATGGCTAGTCTTGATTTCACGAATAAAACAAACCACGAACACTTTGTGCTTGTTTGCTTGTATCTAACCAAAATCGAACAAATACCATTATTAAATGTTTCCTGTCGATTGACTAATCAAGAAGGAAGAAAAACATAACGCTATGTATTATAATTATTCATGTCATGGACTAGTTATCATGCACATGATCTCATTTGAATGGACAAGTATTATATTGTAATATGCGCATAGGTTTTGTGTCAGGAATATATTAATGTGTCGTTCGACTAGTAGTAACTCATCATATATCGTCTCTACCGAATGAATGAGGCAAGGGGGTTATATAGCTTAAAGACTTGTTTCTCCAAGTCATACTCAAACAACTCTATTGTTTGCTTAGAAACGACATTGGACCTACCTACTTTTATTGGTTCGGAACTTCAAGCCAGGTCCACAACACAACACTTCACTAGTTTGGGTTTTTTTTGGATTAACAAGTCCATATACTTACTTAATACTATAATATATACTAACATCTAAGTTTTTAACTTAACAACCCATTTAAGTATGTCACATGAAACATATTAATATAAGTAATAAAATTTTAAGTCAGGAACTAAAACGTATTCTTTGCGTAAATGCGTGCGTCCCTATAGGCTCAAATAATTCCCGGACATATATAATTTATATTTTGTTCATATTCCAACAATATGTACATAATACTCCATACTACCTATTATTTATGTGTTTGATGGACGCATCAGAACTGCTCAAATATACAAAAGATAAATGAAATGAAATAACTGATGGTGCTCTAATATAAAATCCATTGTTCATATTAGTTCTCTTTAGCTCCATTTGGTGGTATGAAGCTTCATTGTCCATATCAGCAAAAGTAAGTTTGTTTACACACACTTGCACGTGTACCAAACTTATTATGTGATTCTAATATTTATACTTTTACACTAATTTTATTACTCATACCCGTTTAACCCATTAGAGACTAAGATAAGAAAACGTTATATGCAAGTCACTAACAATGTAAAGAAGCATTGATTTTAAGATTATGATTAACAAAATGAAACCTGTTAATATCTTTTTTATGATGATTATTCATTACCAAAAGCATACCTGAAAGGTGCATGACGACATGCCATCACTCCCAGCTTATTATGAGTATGACGATAAAGTTCCACCAAAATATCAACTTTACCTTCTGGAACAATGCTTGCAACCTTCTTCTCTTGCAGTCCATAGATGTCTCTCTACATGCCACCTCTTTTCAAACTCTGTCTTTGAACTTCATAGTTTTTACATCAGCCTGCAAAACGTAAAGAATGATTTTGCAGTTACCTTCTCAGCACTAAAAATATCATAAGCATATATGGCATGTAAAAACAAACACTTACCTTGACAGAAACAAAACCTAACCCAAATCAACCCACACAAGTAAACTGATCAAAGTATGATAGAATAGATGGATATGAATATTCCAAAAAATATATAGAACCAGAATAACCTTCTGTTGCAGCATCATTAGAACAATGATTCTTAATAACAACGAATATATTTGTAAGCGAAACACCAACAAGTTCAACTTTTGTCAACAGCGATCTCCAATCATTCAAGCCTACAATAAATAGCTTTGTTATTTTCTTTCGAATAAACATATTTTTAAAAAGAACATCTCCAGGTTTCTTATTTTCTCCTGAAAAATATTATTCGAAACCTTGAATATAAGCTTACTTGTTTAGACATGTGCCATTCCTTTTAGCATATGTACACGTTTTCAGATTTAGAGGTTTTATACTAATGTGTTAGTGCTTTTTTATAAATCCATCATATCCAAAAAAAAGAGGTGCTTAATGTTCCTTAAACAATATGATCGTTCCTTTTTAATGCATAAAAAATGATAGATAAAGGTAACCAAATAATTTGGAAAAATGGTTAAATACATAAACATAACAAACAGTTCATAATATATAAAAAGATTTTTCCTTAGACATTTCATCAAACACTTAGTTTTCATAAAAAGAACACACATATCCACATAGGTATAATTTAGGGTAAAACCAAAATAAGAGAAATTTATACACAAACATTTACTTCATGGTAAATGCTAACAAAAAATGCACATACCTAACGTTATACCAAATCATGCCGAAATAATCATCACCCAATAATTATTGTTTGATGAAGATTAGGTTTGATTGCTTGTTGATAGATTTAGGCTTGTTATTGTTGCGTGATTTTCTTTTTGTGAATGAGGGTTTTGAAATTTAAGTAAGTTATGTGAGTTATGATCTTGAATTTCAGTTTCAGTTTCAAAAAAGGGCAATGCGAATGAGCTGTTATGAGAAATTGTAGCAGGAATTGTGGAACAAATAAAGTGACTATTATACCCCTTATTTTACATGTAGTATTGCCTAGTCATAAATTTGTTCCCATTATGCCGAGCATTTCCAGTCAACATTAAATTGCCATGTCATCATATATAGTCATCATGAAATATTTCATGCCTTGCCCCATATATAGGTAGAAATTAGAATTTATAAACATTATTTAGTAAGAAATAAAATTCTTGTGAGCAATTAAATCTTGAATTTTTTTAACAAATCTCTACTACTTTATAAAACATTTAGCCCATTGTAATTTTAAAATCTTTAAAACTTTTAAGTAAAAAACATTTATTCTTTGAGAAAGTTTAGCCATAGTGGTGATCGCAGAGGACACCGTCACGTCAGCGCCAACTCAGCTTTCTCTCTCTTAGACCACACAGTGACCAAACATATGTAGTGGTGACCGCAGAGGACACCGAACAAATTTTTTTATTTAAAAAAAAAATTACATTAATAATTAAACATTTTACAAATTAAAATACGAAAATAAAAATACACGGAAGAAAAGACGGAAAAAAAATTACGGAAATAAAAAACATGAACTTGACGGAATTTAAAAATACAACACACATACGTTTTAAAACATATAGTTCGAATAGTATCCGTTGGAATAGTAGTTGTTTGATTTCAAATTTAAAAATTACATTACGGAATTAAAAATTACATTATGGAATTGAAAATTACATTACGAAATTGAAAATTACATTACGGAATTGAATAACAATAATGTTAAGCTAATGAAACCGTATCCTTACGGAAAACCTCAACCACATTTCTTTTTGTAATGTTAAGGTAATGCTTTGATGGTTTAAGAGTAAAAACTGAGACATTGGCAAGTATCATAGCAGCTCCTACTGTAATATCCTTTTCATAACTACCCACATCAAGGACTTTGTAGTGTATTGTTCCAGGTACTGTACCCGATAGATCTTTCAGAGTCACATTTAAATCTCCAAGAGCATTCGGAGAACAAGACTTCACTATTGCAACAACTTGTTCAAGTTTTCCCTTTTTAAGAAAGTTGTCGATGTCTCCCAAACATCCAGTTACAGTGCCACCAAAAGCATTCACATAGTTAGTGGCGCTAACCCACGCCCCACTGTTAAAATCAGCATCCTCACCCACATCCTCAACAACTTTCTGCATATATTCTTGTGTCGACATTAAAGCCCCATCCGGATCAAGAATAAATACATTTTCTTTAAGCAGCTTGGCTCGCTGAACAAGACCCGCAGGACCGGGTATTATCCTAACTGGGTTTGGGGTTGAGGAAGATGGTTCAACACATATGCTATTAGAGAGCTGAACAACACCCGCAGGACCGGGTATTATGGTAACTGGATTTGGGGTGTATGGAGATGGTTCAACATGTGCGCTACTAGACGAACGCAGAACAGGTGTTAAATGGAGATCAGAATCGTCTATATCAAGACTGTATTCCCATGGATCATTTTCGTTAGTGAAATTGGAATCCATCTGGATAGTTGGATAAGAAGTTGTGTGATATAATGAGGAGATGGTGGGGGTATTTATAACGAAAAACTAGCCGTTGGAATTCAAAATTTGAAAATATAATAACGGAATTTAAAATACAATACTTTATTTAAAACATTAAATTAAAACAACATTACACTAAAATAGTTTCTAGTTTATTAATCTGATGACTCGTAATCTGAATCAATTCTCATCACCCCAAATTCCATAAAGTATTCATCATCATCAGCTTGTTTTTGCCTAATCTTCTCCTCCCGTGCCTTTTCATCCATTGTTTGTTCTTCTAGTGTTTCTCTTAAGGCTTCTTCATCTAGATGTAGTTGATGTAACTCTTCCGCAGTAAGGTATACATCACCAATCTCATGTGTCTGTGATGACGAACCACCTATATGGGTTTCTGAGCGGTGGTTGTATTTTTCATGTATCCAAGCTAACTTAGCATTCATTTGTTTTTCTAGTTTTGCCGCCTTTCTGTACATAGAAAGATTTAGCTCGTAATCTTTATCAGAACCTTCTTTTAAGAAAGTGTCGATCAAAGCACGGCTCTCTTGTGGAATGTGATTACATTTCTCGTATGCTTTTCTAAGATCTTCTTTAGTTGTGCATGCATTATCAAATTGCAAGGCTAAATCCAGAATCGCTTTCTGATGAACCATATCTTCATCAATTTGTTTTTGAACCAAAGTTTGGATTTCATCGTCGCTATGTGGTATCGAACAAGCCATTTAAAAAAGATAATGAAAGTGTATAAAATGTATGTGTTTTGTGATTAAAAATGGTATAAAAAGTGAGATTTTATAGTGAATGGGGGATTGTTTATTTTTTTTTAAATAAAAATATAAAAACAACGAGGCGTGCCGAACCCGTGCGTTGCATCGGGCTTGGTGGACAATCTGACTGTTACTTATGTGAAGCATTGTTAAATTCATACATGCCGTGTTCGTTTTGAAATATTTAAGGCAAGGTTTAACTAAAAATGTGTTTTCACCAAAGGTTTAAACTGTTACAGTTGGCCATTTGTTTTACATGGTTAAAATGGGTTAAAAATTAATATTTGTAGAAAATAGATAATGCAATAAATATGATTACAAAACATCATCATTATAATCATAAAGTAAATCATTTAGAGTTATATGGCTTTTAGCCATTTGGCTGTTCTGAAGCATGTAGTTCATCATATCTTATGACCACGTGTTGATGCTTTTCACCCATGAATCTAGGCCTATTGTGCTCGTCAGTTCAGTTTTCTTGCAATTATCTTTTAAGTGAACTTTGGCTCATGCCTACAAAGTTCATTTCATGTTAACATTTGGTGGTCTGCTAAATGCATCTAGTGTTGAGATATATTAACTACGGATTACATGTACAGATTCATATTGGTAATGTTTTTACTGCCAATTACTTAACTGTACATATTACCTTTTACAATTACCTGTACAGATTCATATTTCCCAATAAAGATTTCTAACCCTTATCCAATTCTTGACCAACATAAGTTGCAAATTAATCAATTATGAGAATCGTGGACCAACTTATTTATATGTCATTACCAACATATCAGAAGCGTTAGTTTCTTTTGTTCATGGTTGACACTTAGGCATAGTTAGATACAATCGATAAATCGAAGCTGCACCTTCAAACACCCAAACTGTCTCATTGTTGTGTCTAAGTACTTGTCCTATAAATTATAGTGTTCACTATAAGCACCAAAGTTTGAAGTTACAGTTTATGGTTTGCAAGTGTTCTGGTATTGGACTTTCTGGTGAAAAGCTCGTTGGATGTCGTTTCTTAAAATTTTAATATCTGTTAGGAGAACATTATTTTGTGCCTTTTAATGCATTATCCTGTCAGGTGCGGTAAAGGTCGCTTATCTATGTATCACTTACTCGTTTCTAAAGCTTAACGTTCTATCAACTATATAGCCCTTATTCTTCACAGCAGTTACCATATATAACACCACTATTACTACACCAACTGTCACAAAGAGTCCAACTTATTGACCAACAATCCACACTAATTCCCAATTTACTTGCATACTCAAAACTCAAAATATCAACTAATACCAGAAGTATTTAATTTAGTGTCGCAGATTCAGTTCAATTTCTACCAAATACACCAATAACTCTTCTCACAGTAAACATGTTCACACGTCATTCTCTCCGCCGAAACAGAGTATTTGACCTTAATTTAGGTCAAATTCACACATCACAACTTGGAATTCGGTATCATATACGAAATTGATTATGTATAAATAGAGATAAAGATCAGAAGTGTTACGAAGTCGTCACGTTTAGCTTCAATTTTAAAGCATGTGCCTGCGAGTGTTTTCACGTTGATCTTCATCTCCGATCGCTGATTAGTTAGAGTTTCTATGTCAGTGGTGGAACTAACTTATCTGCATATTATTCATGTGAAAGAAACATTTGATATACAATGCTACAAACTTGTACCTTACGTAACAGGATGACAATAAAACTATTTTCACTAATGTTGTTCTCCTCCAGTGTTGTTTTATCCTTGAGAATATTTCCTTGATGTAGAAGCACTTGTCGTGCAGCTGGATAAACAGTTGGTCCCTGAACCCTCTCTATGTTTTTTTTTACATAGGAAACCTGAAAGAAATAATAAAATTCAATGAAGAGAGTTTTCAGCCCATGTTACAACAAACATACAATGCGATGTATCCGTTCATGTTCATGGTCAAGATATACGCATAGTTGGATACAATCGATGAACCGAAGCTACACCTTCAAAACACCCAAACTGTCTCAGTGTTTGTGTCCTATCTACTTGTCCTCTAAATTGTACTCTTCATTATAAGCGCTGAAGTTAAAGATATTATCCTATCAGGTGCCGTAAAGGTCTCTTATCTATGTATCACTTAGTCGTGTTCTAAAGCTTAATGTTTTATCAACTATATAACACTATATCTTCACAGCCATTACCATATATAAAGAGCTTAGCTATTAAATGAAACACGTCACCATTACTTTACTTCACCTCGATAACAATACACATTTTAACCTAACTGTATCAATCAAGTAAATGTAAATAACAACACAAATGATACATTCAACATAACACACTCTTAATCAATTAGTGACGTCACTCAGAAACTGTATTAAACTTCGTAATTACGTTATGTATACAATCTACGCATAATTACAAATATATATGTGAAATTAATCATGTATAATTAACAGATATGAAGATAGAAGCCTTACGTTATCTTGTAGCTCCAGAAGACATGTCGTTTCGGCTGATCTCGGGTCGAGAACCCTAATGCAAGACACCCACTTATCAGCCTCTACTTTAGGGTAACCGTACTGCTCATCAGAAAGAGGGTCCTCTTTATCTTCATCATCCCCACCATTCTCAATCTCCATTTTACCTTTTTCTCCTTGCCAGCAGCTTCAAAACACTCTTTCTTTGCACTTTCATGCAGTTCAGCTGGGAAGGCACCCTGATCACTCTCGATCCAGAAGTTTCTTTTTAGGATGAAACACAAACTTCCTTGGCGTGTACCACAAAGGTATAGTTGTTTCATTAAATGTTTCCCCTAATCTTTCAAGCGTGAACACTCTTAAAGCATCCCCAACAACAACAACTACACCTTCAACACACTCATCGGATGAAAACGATGCAGCGTACTCAAGAGTTTCGTATGAGAGAGGTGTCAAAAGAAAGTGCCCTTGGTGAACGTAACCAAGCCATGGCCTACTCGACAAACAAAGCATAGCTCGCCGTCCTCTCACCAGGATAGAAAACAATTTAGGACCTCTAAGTCCTAGAAACCGAGACCGTGCATCCGAGAGCTGACCAGTAACCATATCCACTACAGAAGAGGAACCCATTTTGCAGGCCAACATTAAGAAAGAGGCTAGCCGGGTGGTCTGCACCGTCCTCCCCGCTGACAGGCCTGAACCTCAAGAAATAGGAGTGACTCAGGAGCTGCGATAACACTTTGCACGCTTAGAACCTGCATACAGTCATGAGGGTCCAACGACAGTATACGGATGGTATTATTATACGATCCAACAGCTAAAAAGCGAGATCTCTGCCGTCCTTCAGGTACAGGAGCTATATCCAAACACGTCACGTCACCCGACATTTCGTTCTTTTCAACTTCCATCAACTGTCCAGTCATATCAACCTCAAATTATATGATCTCCCCACCACTCAATGCAATAACCACTTGAATCCTGTTTGGTCCGACCTTAACGATAGTTCTTTTGCCAGGAGTTCTCCACTCATTAATACGCCCATCTTCCCTAATGTGCCTAATTCCGCTAGGAAAAACATATCAAACATTAACATAAGCTTATTTTCGCCTCAAAATTAATATAAGCTCATGGAAATAAGCTTATTAAAATAAAATCAAAGAGCTTAAAAACTTTTTGAAACATATAAAGCTATTAAGCTCCTTATATAAGCTTACCCAAACACGCCCTAAAGGTTGTTAAAACAATATTTAAATCAAGAACGTCTTTTAATATTTGAAACCTTTAAAATAAATGGATCTGAAAATCAGCCATACTAAAAGCAATTTCTTTTCATTCTAATATCACAAAATACTCGGACATCTTTGTAAACATTATGTGTTGTGGGCGTGTCCCTTCGCTGATGTGTTATGTTATATTGGTCAATGGGTGTGCACCTCATGTGCTTCTACGTGTACCTTTTGTATCCAGTTCCGATATGATGTTGTAACATATGCATTAGTGATGTGATCTTGTGGTGTTCATATCACTTTTTGTGGTGTGAGTATCACTTCCCTATAGAAATGTATCTGAAATAAGATTAAACATAGTTAAACGAAGTGTTTCAAGTTTTGCTCCATTGTCATTCATATGCCTATGTGGAAAATTGCATATAAGAGCTCTACCAAACACTCAAAATAGGCAAAAAAAATGCTTATTGGCTTCCAATAAGGGTGCATGTGTTTACTAAAGATTTCAGCATCATAAACAATACACCTCATAACCATGTCCTCACTTAATCCAATAATTTTGTAAAAAATTTAAGTTTAAACAATCCCCCATTATAAAAATAGCCAACAAACCTGATGATGATCAACCAAAAAGACCATCACATACTCCAACTCAAAAATCCCAATTCTTGAAATCCTACGTAATCATAAGAACGGATTGCATAAAGATTGATGTGATCAATAATTAAACTAATATACGTAAGCATGAGATATTGAGACAAACCTGATTGTTCAATGATGAGTTGATTTTGGTTCAATTCCAATCAAAATTGCAAAACAAAAAACTCAATAGTGATTAGATCAAATTGCTGATAAAGTTTTCCAGCAAAGAATCACAAAACGATGAATACACAGATTAGCTTATACCTTCGAAACCATTGTTCTTCATCAAGACTTTCATGTGTGTTCTTGAAGATTCATACCCTAAAAAAACAAAACAAAAATCTCAGTTGTCTTGAACAAACATTAAGTGTGACAGGATATTGTAAAGCAAACAACCTACTTATGTATACAAAACAGGAATGTATAATAGTATCGTTACAGAATCATATCAAATTGGTGGTGTTGGTGATCTGATTTGGTGTTTGGCGTGAATAATTGTGTTTGTTTTGATAGTGATTTGGAGGGCATGTGTCATAATTAGAGGACATCAATGTTGTAACTCCATAAACTCTTCATCTTCATCTTCCAAATGGATGGTTAATTATACTTACATATTAAAGGGTAGGATTGCCTCCCCGAGGCACATTAAATGCAGTTAATACAAAACCCGGCCCGACTCATTTTTTCCTGGGTTTCTCATTTAATCACCTCCACCGCCTCGTTATCTTCATTTATTCAATTTCTGGATTCTTCTCCACCGTCCCATATCACTCTTTCGATTCTTCCCAATAAACTAATATTCCCGCACAGTCCATCCACCGCCTGACAATTGATATAAAGCAATCGGTGCATCCACCACCTCAGACCATCGCTCGCTTGAAACCCTAGAAAAATCAAAGAGTCTTCAGTTGTACATGCAATCCAAGATCAAACAAGGAAGAGATTCATCTTAGTTTTTTAAAACTTCAAATACTTATTTTGATTCTTTAAGGGTTTCATTTTATAAGTTTGTTAACCATAATTTCTTGATTTATTTTCTTTTGTTAATGGTATACGCAGGTTTATTCGGGACTCCGATGTGGTAGGATTAAGGAACTACGTTGTTTATTCTTATTCAAGGGAATTATGTGCTTCTTTTTTGGATTGCATTGTTTTTAACTCAGTTTATAATTAATATCATGATATGTGCATAAATTCATGTTTTGAGGTTAAATGAGATTAGAAATAATAAGCCTCAACTGCTTGGTTAAATCAAGTTTAGGATTTTCAGCTTATTTTTGGGCCTTAATGCCCTTATCTTTCATAATCCGAATGAGGTACAAATTTAGAAAAGAAGATAGCTTACGAATCTAAAACGAGTCAAGAAAACAACATGAATCAGTGTGGGCAAATACATGTCTTGGTGTATGTTTTGTGTCCTTCAATAACTTTCTTTGCAAAAAGAATTTCTCAAAATATAATTAAAACTTAGAATTACGAAACTGAATGTTATGGCAGGTAAGCGTGGTAGAGGCGAAGCTGCTGTCACGAGTCCTAAAACCACCAGTAAATACCATAATGCTTAATTATTGTTATTTTTAATATTCACTCATGTTTAAGCTTTTGATTAATTACTTCATCATAGTTTAAGAAAAATATTCCTTATATGTTCCTGATTAATACAACCTTTTATTTGGGCACTTTTATTGATGTAGAATGGATGGCGCATGGGGGCTGAAACGTGGATGAAATGGGTTGTTTTGGGGCAAAATGGGCTAAAATGGTGAGTTTGTGGTGGGGTTGAAGTTGGTGTGGGATTAGGGGCTGAAATGGGGGTTGAGACATGTGCGCGTAGGTGCTGAAATAGGGGTTGAAGTTGAGAGCTGAATTTGGGACGAAACGGGCGTGGTTGAGAGCTGAAGTCGGTTCCGAACATGATTTCGAACCAATGTTTGCACGGCTAGATTCAGTTTCCTCCTTTGGCGATTATCGATGTGGACGTTGGAAATGAACCGCCTGCCAATTGCAATCAGACCAAAATCTGTTTGGAGGTTATTCCAGATTACTTTTTAGCTGCAATTCAGCTTATTTTAGTTTCTACTCGTGATTTTTAGAAACAAAAATTGTTTTCTCCGCTTATATGAAGACCTTTTTTTGTTGACAGACTTTGGAAAGGGGAAAACTTGCATGCTTGAGCCTTTTTGTAAGAGGTTCGAGTTAGTCCCCTGAACCACCAGGATTAGTGTATGAGGCTCAGATCCACTGGGTCACCCATTTTAACCCACAAACTCACCCATTTTAGCCCCCACTTCAAAACTAAAAAAAGAAAGGTTGCATCTAAAGAAGTTGCTGATGCTGCTCCAGTTGTGAAGCCACCAAAGTTCTATCTAGCTTAAGATGTCAAGAAGCCCCTGTCAACAAACGCAAGGCTAGACCCCCCAAGCTCAGGTGCATGTATTGATGTATTGTATCACATTTATGTTATGTATACAAATAATTTGGTATGAGTATTGAATCAGTTTGTCTTATTTAATAAGCCATGAGCTGGTAATATAAGGCCGAAACCAAACAAACCCCTAATCTGTAAAGTTTATATGTTGGCGAACAATAGGACTTTGAATGAAAAAAACACAAAGTAAGAACAAATTCACAAGGCAACCGTCACCGAGGGCTTGCATAAAAAGGTAAAATTACAACTTTTGTTTAGGGGTTGACTAGATTTTGGCTCAATTGCCATTGTAGTTGGAAATACAAAAATAGTGTTTTTAACGATATACAAATACAAACTCGACATCGGCATGTACAACACACACCTCATAAATGTTAGAAACCCAGAATTTGAAAGCTTGAACCACATTAAGACAGAGCATACGATACGGGGATGGATTTGTACATAGAGAACCGCAAAACATGTATGCGCGTAACGAGGTTACAAGCGGTTCTAAGCAAAGTAAAATGTTTAAAACCCAGTAGTTTTTTTACTTTAAAGTAGCTAAGATGAATGGTAATAGTCACTTTTATTAAAAATACATCAAATTCTTGATGGATTTCTTAAGATACAGTAATTATTAAGCACCTAAATATGCTTTTCCGAATATCCCTTTACAAGCTGTGTAAAAATGCTAACAGGACCATTGGCACAGGTTTATGAGATAATATAATGTTGCTAGGAAACAACAAAGGGCTCTATAGTACAAAAACAAATTCTTGAACTGGAAGTGAGGCTGAAATTGATACCATGCGGCCACATATACATGATGGAGGCTCGAGAGCTGTGGCAATGGATAATTACGTTCCCACGGTAAATGTACTATTTTAACCGAAAAGAAATATAGTCCAATTAAAGGAACAGAACGCAATAAAAGAATCATACGAGATTGTAAAGAGATGGGACACATGACACATCATGTTTGAATTATCTGAAAGACAATTAAATTGCAACTTATCTCTGTCACAGATGAACATGAAGTATGTCACTTTTTCCTTTGCTTTTTCCCTAAATTAAATCTACTTGCAAAATCACTATAGACAATAAAGTTTGATGTTGGGTACGGAAAAATGATAATGCAATAAGCGTGATCGAAAGTAAACAGGCTCTAAATTTATAAGGTAATAATCGAGTTGGTTTTAAAAAGATTCTTAAAAGTTTGTTTTAGCTAAAGCAAGAATGACGAATATGTTTACCATCGTTGTGAAATTTTATAGTAAACTAAGCTCGGGAGGATGAAAACTCATGGACACAAGCTACACTTTCTTGGGATATGTGATGTGCTTCAATCACTTGCCCGTGTCATCAACAACTACACCTATATCTCTCGATGGGTACGAAAACGACGGCCGCTAACTGCAGGTACTGATGCAAATTTATGTTTCTTATAGACGTGTTGGAGCACAGGTTTATGTGTTGAGCACAAGGTAAGCGAGTCTGACATGTTGTGTTTGAGTTTAACCACTAAAATCTTCTATAAGCTAGGGTGATTCGTTGCTTCTGAAAGTTAGCTTCTTAGAAAAAAAAGGTAGCAACAGGTCGTACTAGATGTTAATTATTGTTTGTATTAGTAGCTTATTTAGCAGGATTTTGAGATAAGCTCTTTTTTTGGCTTATTTCGAAGGGCTTTGATTCTATGTGCTTATAATATAAAAGCTTATGGTACCAACATGCCTATTTGGACATCCCTTTAACACATTGCTTATATTGAAGTGTTTATCACATGCATGCCTTTTAATTTTCTCCGTTTACTCTTTTAGCTTGATCCGTGCGCAAATACCAAGAAAAAAATGACTAACTTGCTTCCCACTAGCAAACAAGATCAGATGGTGTACATCAGGTCACATAGTACTGCAAGTATGTAGCGAAAGTGTATATATATGCTAGGTTTTACATACAGTGCACGTAATAGGGATGCTTTGGAACAGAAAGTGCATAGCATGCTTAGTGGATAGTACCCCTTGGTTATGCTTACAATCGATTAGTATTATAAAGTCATGATTTTGTGCTCTTTTTTACCACCTTTCAATCATTACTTTTAACATACACCTTTTAATTTTGTCATCATAGACTATTCTTTAATTGACAGAAAGACATTTACAATAGACCTTAAGAGGAATTTTTATATTATTAGAGTTTAGAAGTTATGTGAATAAGCCAAGAGGTTGTTGTGCTAAAACAACTTTTGGAACAAGATGGTCTGGCCTTTTTGACCCTTACAAAAATGACCCATTTTGATCCGAACATGACTTTTATATTGTTGTTTGTTTCAGGTCTCAACATTTGTGATGTCGTTCAGGTGTTGTCATTTCTTAGACAATATGATGAAGTGGTGGTAGTGCACATTGCAGACTCTTTTTTTGATCACACATGTTGCGGCTGTGCAAACAGGGGATCTTGATGAAGCAATGGAAATAAGGGCTGGAACATGTTGCACATCTTCAAGTGTACATATTTATAAAAAAAAAACCCGCGCTTCGCGGCGAAGCGCGGGTTACAAACCTCGTTTGAGTTGTATATTGAATGTGAGATGAATTATAGAGACTTTGAAAACCGCCGAGTGTAAATACTACTGAATGAGTTTTAAAAAGTCATAAATACTTAAAATTAAATTCCTTGTACCGGATATTTATATATATAAAGATATATTTTGATATCCTCAACAACCTGAAAACTAGCATGCAAAAAAGACTTGTCTGAATAACCAAAACACGTACGCCACAATTACTTGTATTATAGACTGGAATCAAGAAACACATACGAATGCTATTAACGTTTAGTTTATCAAGGAACGATAGGGAAAATGAAATATACGATGCTACTATTAATAAGCTAGGATTTGGCAATAATGACGATCAATTTTTTTGGTTAATTGTCTAAAAATACTTCTTTTTTGTCATTGTGTATAGATTACCCTTTTTTCAATTGTTACGTCAATCTTTCAAATTTTTATCATTGTGTATATTTTGTGACCATTTTATTTTTACTTTTTTCAAATCTTGAAGGGTAAAATGGTCATTTTACATGACAAATTCGTCACAAAATACACACAATAACACGAATTCAAAAGATTGGTGTCACAACTGAAAAAAAAGTCTACACACAATGACAAAAAGTGTCAAGTATAATACATTTTCAGACAATTAACCTCTTTTCGTTTCAAACTAACAAAGTTAAACCCAATTTTTAAATTATTATTAAACATACCCTAAGTCTCTCTCTTTCTCTATGGCGATCTTGACGAACACCCAAAACATCTTTATTTCGATCGTTCAATCATCCCCTATTTGATCTAACACCTTATAACGTTCATGTTGATGTTGATTAATCGTTTGATTTTATCTCTTTAACTGCTCTTTATTTGGTTGCCGCTCCTCTAGGGTTTAAGGTTTCGCTCTCTTATTTTTGGGTTTCATCTTTATTGTTGCATATGTTCTTTATCAGGCGCGTTCATTCCTACTCATTAATGTTATGTCATCATTGGTTATGGATGTCGGTTAGGAATGGATCTGCTCGTTAACAAAACCCTAATTTATTAGGGTTTCGCCTCTCTTCGTATTGCTAACCGTTAGGTTCTGTTTGTTTCTTTGTAATTGGTTGTGGGTTTGAGAAAGTATGAACACTCCTAAGGATGGTTTTGATATCGTTCATGGAAAAACTGGTAATGGAGGCACGAAGCTAGTTTCATTTGCTTTAATTTTTATGGATAACATCCCTAAGAAGACGGTTCAACTTTCTGAATTGAGTAATGAGGAGAGTGGTGAAGGAGCTGATGTGGCTATTCCATTGGCAGCAGTTGACGAGGTTAGTAATCGGTTTGTTAATACCTTATATGGGTATTTTATTGGTTAACGACTCGCTTTTCCTATCGTTGAGAATTATGTTAAAAACACTTTGGCGAATATGGGCTTGAACGTGTTATGTTGCACAATGGTTTCTTCTTTTTCCAATTTTCAACAAGGGATGGTATTGAACAAGTACTTTTTTTGGTAAAAAGGGTCAATTATATTACCAATAGAGATGTTACATAACTTATGAAATGAATTGGACAGCACCCAATCCTTTATTCAAACTAAGAAACATACAAATGAACTTAATACTATGTCAGACATCCAATGCTAAACATACAAACCCAATACTAAACATCTCTGACAGAGAAGAACAGACCTGGTATGTAATCTGAACTCCCGTACATCTAGCCTTGAGCACTAGCCAGTGTGACTAATGTCAAGGACTAGGCAACCATGGAGAAACCCCTTCCCCTAGCTACATTTCCCTCTCCAAACACCCTACCTAAGTCTAAAGAAACCCATCCTTTAAACATAGAGGCTCTTGAAAAGGGCATCACTATGGAAAGGGTAAAACTCTTGTTCTCACTGAGATCCAACCCCAAGAGCTACATTTCCAATGCTGGCATCACTACTTGGTTAGGAGTTACTCAGGGACACAATCCCACTTAGCTACATTTCCTTGACTGTTATCCCCAACAGCCAAGGCATCACTAAGTTGACCTACAGCCAAGGCAGGAAACCTACTTTATGACAATAAGGAGAGCCTTTCACTCCATGTTTACACATCACACTAAACAATATCCCACCACCATTGATCAGCAGGATTAAAACAGGAGAAAGGTTCTTATTGCCAAGATATAGGGCCCTCTGCAAGTCTCTAAAATTCTTGAGCTAAAATTCATATCCAAACACTCCTTATGCATGAATAGTTTATTCAAGCAGCAATCAAGCTTTGATTCCTCCACACTAAGTTCCATTTCTTTGCTATAAGATCAGTTCTGACTGTTTTCTTTACTCTGATAGTCATGAGTTTACTTTTCACACATTCATATATGATATTAAACAGCACATCTTCACTTCTGCATTCTTCTTTAAACAGTCTGAAATTTCTTTCCTGCCATATAAAGTAGACAGTAGCAGCCAGGATAAGCTTATTAACCATATTTCCAATACTTTTCATTCCTCTCCTACCAGCCATGGATTCAATTACATCTTGAAGATTGAACTGCATATCCATCAAGTAGGACAACTTGATCATTTTTCTCCATATCTTCATAGAAAAATCACATTGGAAAAATAGATGTGGGCTAGAGTCACTACACTTCTTGCAGAAACCACACTTGATGTCACCATTATGATTCCATTTCTCAACTTGAAAATAGGCCTTGGCTAATTCGTTTGGTTCCAATAATATTGAACACATGGACGCCAATACTAGACTTAAGAAGGATGAAATAACCGCGACACCTGTTTGGGTTACACTTCATAATGTTTCTATTGTTGCATATTATGAAGTTGGTCTTAGTTTGATTACCACTAAGTTAGGACGACCCATATTGTTGTATGCTTATACAAGCACTATGTGCCTTAAATTATGGGGGCATACTACATATGATCGGGCTCTTATTGAGGTGTCGTCTAAAAGGCTCTTATGGACTCTCTAGTCGTGGCTATCCCATTTTAAAATGGTTTAGGGCATTCTATGGAAACTATTAATATTGAATATGAGTGGCAGCCCCCTCGTTGTGATACATGTAAAATCTTTGATCATATTAATGATCAATGTCCTAAGAAGGTTAAGGTTGCTGCTACGACTCAAGAATCAGATGATGGGTTTGTGGAGGTTACTTGTAAGCACGGGAAAGGAAAACAAAATGGTAAGCCTCGACACATTAATGGTGTCCGGTTGACTAAGCCTCAACCAAACTATTTTTATCGTGTTGTTAGCAAAACGGTAAATGTTAATGATGAGGCTTCTACATCGCAACCTAAAAGAAATAAGGAAGCATCTTCGCAACCTAAGTCTAATGTTAATGGTAAGGCCTTTGCATCACGACCAAGCAGCTTCGCAGTCTAATGCTTTTTCAGCTAATGAGGAAGATAATGGAAATCCAATAAATGACTTGGTTGATGAAACACGGGAGAAGGTGGAGGTTCATCCCAAGAAGACTGGTATATGGTCGGGTAAGAAAGCGGATTCTCCTAAAAGAAACATAGTTTTCTCTCCCGAAACGAAGTTTTAATACTTTGATAGGGATGATATAGATTTGATGACATGGGTCATGCGGCCGAGGGATGGGAGCATGAGAATGACTACAGCGATAATGGTTGATGGGTTTCGTATGATTATTAGCATTTCTTGTGAGTCAACTTATTTTGCTTCATAGGTTGTGTTGTATTTGCATAGAGGCAGTTGCTTCTTGAGAGTGACATGTCAATCTTATGTTGTTTGGTTTAAGCACCAATAGTGCGTTCATGTTCCGCCTGGTAACGGGATGTGATGTAGGACCTCATCTCATTTGTACTTCAACGTTTTTTTGGTGTAATATATTTTACCGGAGAAATCTTTTACCCAAAAAAAACTAACAAAGTTATATAACTTAGAGTTACCTCCAAAATATATATATATTAATGTGGTTTCCAATTTTCAAAGTTTACGTACACTTCATAAAAGTTGGAACATTTGCATTCATCCATCAATAAACGTTAGATAATATACATGACCAAATATTTGCATCCTTCCATTAATAAATGTTAGACAATATACATCACTAGAGACGAACAACGCAATTTGTTTTCGTTATCTACTATGATGAAATTAGACACAAAATAGTTAGGTCATATTATAATAAAATTAGACACATGACTTCTAATATTTAATTTTTTTAATCTATTTTAAACGAGTTGACGGGTTGTAATCGGGCTGAGAATCACAACCCAAACCTAACTTATTTATAAAACGCAAGGTTTGATTTGATATGGTATATTGGTAGTGGTGGTTTGGAGTAGTGTTTCTTATTTGAGCTATGGCGACGGAAGTTCTTGATGACAATGGTGGTGGTGCTCTAGTGTTTCTGATTTGAGTGATTGACTTAAATTAGGTTTTGTTTGTTGGCTAAAGTGAAATGTTGGAGCTGTGACAAAGAGAATGACAAAAAGACTTGACGTTAAACTAGGTACGGTGGCCTGCTACTGGATCAAGTTGACAATAATGCTCTTGCATGTAGGGGTGTTCATTGTTCGGGTAATACCCGAATAAACCGACAACTGAAACCGAACCAAACCGAAAATAAACGAATCAAATTTGCTGAAACCGAACCAAACCAAATTAAATGTTCGATTTTCGGTTCGGTTATGAATTTTTCAATCTAAACCGAAAACGAAATTCATATAAATATATACATTTTTTAAATATTTATATAAACAAAAAAATTAAAACTCATTTCTATTATAAATATAATATCTTTTAAGCTTGAATTTTTTTTTTTGCTAAAAAATTTATATAGATAAATGAATAAATAATTAAAATTATGTAATCCGGGTTATTCGGTTCAATCCAATTTGAATTATGTTCAGTTTTTGGTTTTACCTAAAAAAAACAACCGAACCGAATAAACAGAACTACCCGATAACCAAACCAACGAACACCCCTACTTGCATGTGCCAAGCAAGAAGACAAAAAAATATTTCAGGTTAGACTCACGTTAGCATATAACAGAAAAACCTTTGTATCATTTGTTCCTAGAGATGCATATGTTTAACGTGTATTGACAGAGGAATGTAGATGTCTCAACTTTTCGTACAGTGATGTGAATTGTGGAATTTTACAAACCACATTAATGTATTTTTGAGTTTACTCTATAATTTAAACTTAAAATAGCAGGTTCTACTGATCACACGCACAAACATATCCGGGTTACAAACATAAAATGTTGATAAGAAATACACAACTACTAATAAAATTGATTTGATGAACGCCTTGTACGAAACGGTGTCAAGCTTCTTTTAATTATTTTGCCGAAGATCACTTGAAATCCATTTTTTTCTCACTAGCTTGTTGGAGGGGGCTGAGCACTCTTAGACCTCCTCCCCATCTCCGTCCCTGCTATAATATAGCTAAATTCCACTTTGGACCCTAATCTATATATCAGGCTAATTATATGAATACTAAATATAACATTAAATTTTATATATACTTGGTGCATGAAATAATGCCACAAATAGCTTGTTACTTGACCGGTCTTTAATTTGATAACGCATATCAAAAACCTAAAGAGCCTATCAACAACAACACTAACGACTACTGCTCAGCAAACCTAAATTAGGGAAGCATCGATCGCTAGCCCTTATATTTGAAACTAAATTTCCGAGTCATATGGTATGTCGCTCGCAATGCATGCGAGCCCAAGGCTAGGACTAACCTAACCTCGATCTTTAACTAGACGACACGAGCTGCTCTGATCATGTTATACAAAATATACAATATAATCAGATCGTCGAGTGTCATCAAAGATAAAAACGCTTGACGTGCCATATTAATTGTTGTTTGGCGCGTCCAACCGATGAACCCACCCCATGGACAACTTGACCGGATGGTCATGCATGTCAGTGGTGATCCTTACAAATTGGACCGACATACATGTCGAAGGTCACACTACAAAAAATCTGTCAAATACCCACAGACCAAATTTATGGGTAAAGGGCCTAAATCTGTGGGTAATTGGTGGATACCCACGAATTAACCACGAGCGGATCTACATGGGCATATCCTTCGAGGCTAATTTTTTACCCACTATTGTTTCACTCTATGGGTAATTTTACCCATGATATTTAGGTGGGTGTTTGTAATAAGTTCGTGGGTGTAATTTTCTTGGGATTCTGCCGAAGACCATGAAGATACCCACAGATGTGATCATGGGTAATATTTTACCCACATATATAGTCGTGTGTAGTAAACGAGGGTAGTAGTCTTAGGATGTACCCAAAATTGCTCATGGGTAAAAATACTCACAAATATTTTGATGTGTGTAAAAGTCGTTGATCAACCTTATTCATGGGTAAATTAGTCACAAATATATACGGATAGTGTTACAGTATTTTGCCCCAAAATAACACAATTCACATAATTCTCTGTATGAAAGAATTCCAAACATAAAACACAAATATAATCAATTTAATTACTATAAGGTCATAATACAATCTATAGAGTGGCTAATCTATAACTCACTCTATAATAAGGTAGTAAACACAACATTTCTAACACTCGGATACTCTAAAATCAAGTTGTTGATGTATCCATAACTCATTTAGTAATAAGGTACTGTAGTAAACTACAACATATCTAATGCTCGGATGCTCTAAAAGCAAGTTGGTGCATCAACAACATATGTAAAAATAGTTTTATGTGTTACTCATTGCGAATATTCTTGAGCTAGTAGTCCATGAGAGCGGTATCTTCATTGAGTGGGGTGCTTAGACACAAGTTTCCACATTTTGTCTTCAATCATAACTATTTATATTTGTATAACCTGCATATCATACATGTCATCAGTTTAACTAAAGAAATTAACTAAACATCTGCAAAGTTAATACAACTATACAACCATGAAATTATACTATAGAGATAACTGTAGGCATAAAGCACAAATATAATCAATTTAATTACTGTAACATCAGAATTCAATTTATAGAGTGGCTAATATATGACTCACTCAATAATAAGACAGTAAACTACAACATATCTAACAGTCAGATGCTTTAAAAGCAAGTTGGTGCATAAACAACGTATGTGGAAACCTACCCATTTTCCACCTCTATAGACAACCTACATCTGATAAAGTTTAAATGGTATTGTATACGTCTAAGTGTTGTTTATAGTGTAGAAACAAAAGAAAATTCCTAAGAAGATTGCATAGTTGAAGGATGACAGGCTGCTAACAAAAGAAGGAGACAACAGTGACCATAGGTTTGTTACAGGGGACAATGTTTATTTGTCTGCGTCATTCACCATTTCAAACATTTCCATTTTGGCATCTATGGTATGGGAGTTAAATTGTAGATCCTATTTATTATTTGACATGAGTATAAGTAGAAAAATGTCTGAAAAATGAGACATGAACATGGAATTAATGCCATGTATGAGGTATTGGGGTTAGAGATGTAAAATAAAAGAACATTGAAGAATTACCAAGCCTTCTTGCCATCCCATGTTGTAGAGCATATAATTGCCAGCATTAGTCTCATCGATCGCCTTCTCGGCTGTAATTACCTCAAAGCTCGGGGCACTGTTATTACCCTCTCCAGCTCCACGTCCTCCAAAACCTGGAGGAAAAGGCATAGAATCCATCCCACCCTTTCTCAAGGCTGAATATCTTATAAGTTCATAGATTATAAAAACAAGATTTCCACAAGTCAATGGAGGCATAACAATAAGTTTTGAATTAAGCATGGCCCATAACGACTCTTAGTCCATTTACATCTCCGTCATTCTTTTTACTTTCATAAAACAGAAATCGCTATCAATATCAATACTAGTTCAGGTGCTTACTTGGATCTCTAACCCCAAAATCAAATAGATCACCCCCCAAAAAAAGAGAAATACAAACTCCTCCTTTCAGCAGCTCGATCCTAATAGGTAGAATGCGGATGTTCTTTAACAGATGAAGCTAACTGTGCAGGCAGCTCAGAAATCCATCTCTTACCACTCACAAATATAATTCTTTATATATTTGTATACCCTGCATATCATACATGTCATCAGTTTAACTAATGAAATTAACTAAACATCTGCAAAGTGAATATAGCTATACAACCATGAATTTTAAATTATAGAGATAAGTGTAGGCATAAAGCATTAAAGTGTCAAGATGACTTGCCCTTCCTGGTCATGAAGATCTTGGAAGAAAAATTGAGAAAACCCGTGTTGTATTAGCTAGCCATAAATTCCATCAACGCTTGCATAAAATAAATAAAAATAGTATCATGACTTGTATATTTGCATCCTTATAATCTGATATCTATAAGTTACAACAAAGCAAATGTTTCAAGCAACATAGAAACCTCTACAAAGGCCTTGATGCCTCATCTACGTAGTTGTGATCTAACTGTGTTATACAAAGAACAAATAGACACATGACACAAGAACAACTGCATTATAAGTAACTATTTGAGGATACAAGGCATGTTAAGGCACTTGTAATGAAGTCAACTATAATCTATCATACAACACATGGATAAAATTATGAAACTAGTCAACCACATATGGAAATAAGAATGACAAGAAAAACATACTTATATACACTAGAATCATTAATTTCTGATTTGTTATATGCAAATGAAGAACATCAAAATTAGTTCCAAGACCTTAGTCAATAACATACCTACTGCGCAAAATACATGATAATAATGAGGTGAAAGTTTATGCCAACCCAACTAATGCCTTTGTATAAACTTCTTAAAAATCCAATAGAAGAGAAGATAAATAAAAATTCTAAAAATTTAAAAACTCTCACCAATCAACTGGAGGTTCTTCAGTGAACAAGCCGCTCAACAAAGTGAAATGCTAGATCCATCGATTTCTATGGTCCTACAATTTTCGTATAACTTATGAACGAAAGATATTTATTTTTGACATCGAGATACTAATCCATTCAACAGATCGACCGCTAGTTCATGAAATCATTTAAGATGATAAGGTTAATGAATGGTCAGTTTGGGGGAGAAGTTATGTTCAGTACATATTTTAAAATATTCAACCACGTTTGAGGGATTAAGAAATTTGAATGAGCGCCCTTTTGGGTTCATTTAACTTTGTGAAAATTCAAGTTATGCGCCAAAAGTTTAATCGATTTTGTAGTTTTATTTAGACGTTATATAAATTTTAACTTTTTTGCTATACAAATATCATTACTAAAAATGTAGTTTCAAAACTGTATATAACAAAAGACATAATGTTTTACTTAGAAATTGAATTCACAATATATGGATAAATAATATATTAGTGGTATAGATAAGTATTTCTTTGTCATTTAATTTTTTTCTATATATTAGACGAAGCTAGCACAAAACGACGGTTTTAAAGTTTTAAAATAAAAAAAAAAAATCTAAAGTTTTAGTAACCGGCTTTACTCATTTTTAAAGTTAAAAAAAATGATTTGCTCTTTATATAACCTTGTCTTCTTCACGGGCCATTACCATCTCTTTGGTCGCCAACATCACCACCA
>BQNB010024128.1:45152-61062 GCA_026074375.1 Tanacetum coccineum
GGAACAAACCTTCATAATTTTTACATGTAAAACTTACCT
Source organism: Tanacetum coccineum (assembly GCA_026074375.1). NCBI lineage: Eukaryota > Viridiplantae > Streptophyta > Magnoliopsida > Asterales > Asteraceae > Tanacetum > Tanacetum coccineum. The sequence goes on from BQNB010024128.1 coordinate 45,192, forward strand.
TTTTTACAATTCTTTTATCAGCAAAAGTCATTGTTACAACTATCTAAAAAAGTGTAGCAAACTAAGTGTTCATACGCGAGATGATGTAAATCTTTCTACACTATTAATGAAACAGACTTATCCTAAATATTTTGTGTCGTTATTTACAACAAAAGATCTCATAAGGCCACACTTGAGCCTAATACTACTAAGTTCAACGTTCGAAGGGATGTTGTGGGGCCACGCATGAGCCCTACCAAAAATAAACATCCATAAAATTCACGTTAACTTTCCTCATTGCTTCTTTTAGCCTTGAGGACGTAATGAAGCGGGTCGCAACCCTTCATTTGAAAATTGACAAATAAGTCAAAGATTTAAGGCCACGCATGAGCCTCCGCTTGATGAAGCGCATAAAGGAGTCAGACTCAAAGTCCTCCAAATCCTCAAACATGATTGGAGACTATGTTCCCCATGGAAGCCTACCTTCAGGGTTGGCATAAGATATTCGCCTGCATAATTGACAACTTAAGGCCACACTTGAGCCTTCGCTTCATAAAGCGCAAAATTTTACTTATAAATGATAAAGGGGTCAGACTAAAGTCCCCCAAAGTCATGGCAAGAGAAACAAGGGATATCATAGACAAAACTTGGGACTGCGTCCCTATATTTAACTCCCTAGGGGGAGGATACTATCCAAAGTCAACCTTAAAGGTCGACATAAATTGTTCATACAATGGCCAACATAAACCATTGTCAAAATATAAATTGACTAAAGGCCGAAGCCTGGATCATAACAAATTGTTCAAAGGGTATATGCCACCCTTAAGACTGAATTAACACCAACATGGTGACCTTCATTGAAGTTGAGAGGATTGGGGCTTCATAACGGAAACATCTGCAGGAGGAGACATCGGGTTGGAGACTGGAACTGAGGATGGAGTAGCTCTCTGAGAAGAAGGCAAGGGGACTTGAGTCCTTGAAGGAGAAGGGATTTGAAGAGATGGAGGCTTCTTCAACAATAAAGCTTCAATAGGAGATGAGGGAGCCTTTCGATAGGAGATGAGGCAGCCTCACATTTAGGAGATGAGGAAGCCTTACATTTAGGAGATGAAGAAACCAGCTTATTGTCTGTATACCGATGTAGACACGACTAGGGAAATAGGCGAGTGCGTAGAAAAAGATACATCGATAAACAGTCTTCATACTACCTTACCTCCCCTTATATGGTTGATCCCTCTTAAAAGGTTATTTCACAACGCATATTAATATACTCTTAGGGCCTTGTAAATACTCCTTTATACTACCTTACTTTGTGTGCTTTGCCCAAAACGAAATATTAAATAGACGGCGGTTTCGTGTAAATCCGTTCATAGGTCCTAGGAAAATACTTACACAGATTCATCACCAGTGTGACAAGGGCACAGATTAGGAGAAGCAATCTGATTAGTAATACAAGATTAAGTAAATACATTTAATTATCATAAAGTTATCACCAGTAGATTAGATTAATTAGTTTAGTTAGTAGTTAAACAAACCAACCTCTCAAACCATAGATTTACTTGCTTTCTATAAAACATAAAAATACAAAAATAATATTCCCTCAACCCCTAGAATTCTATTAGACAGTGATCAAGCCTTCCCAACCTATTCTCCTAGAGAATGATAACAACCCCTGAGTTTGCCTAGGGAGTTATAAAACTTCTTGTAGAAGTCCCTTACGACCTCCGCATCAGCCACGCATGAGCCTCCGCTTGATGAAGCGCATAAAGGAGTCAGACTCAAAGTCCTCCAAATCCTCAAACATGATTGGACACTATGTTCCCCATAGAAGCCTACCTTCAGGGTTGGCATAAGATATTCACTTGCATAATTGACAACTTAATGCCACACTTGAGCTTTCGCTTCAAAAAGCGTAAAATTTAACTTATAAATGATAAAGGGGTCAGACTAAAGTCCCCTAAAGTCATGGTAAGAGAAACAAGGGATATCATAGACAAAACTTAGGACTGTGTCCCTATATTTAACTCCCTAGGGGGAGGATACTATCTGAACTCAACCTTAAAGGTCGACATAAATTGTTCATACAATGGCCAACATAAACCATTGTCAAAATGTAAATTGTCTAAAGGCCGAAGCCTGGATCATAACAAATTGTTCAAAGGGTACATGCCACCCTTAAGACTGAATTAACACCAACATGGTGACCTTCATTGAAGTTGAGAGGATTGGGGCTTCACAACGGAAACATCTGCAGGAGGAGACATCGGGTTAGAGACTGGAACCGAGGATGGAGTAGCTCTCTGAGAAGAAGGCAAGGGGACTTGAGTCCTTGAAGGAGCAGGTCTTTGAAGAGATGGAGGCTTCTTCGACAATAAAGCTTCAATAGGAGCTGAGGGATCTGCCACGAACTCATCCAACCAAGGGAAAGTAGCGGTGGCAAGATCGTTGCTGGCCTGAGTATGATCCTTCTTGTAAGAAGAACGATAACCCTTCACCTTCGACAAGTCGAAAGGCTCCTTCATATCAGCAACTTGCTCGTAAGCCCTACACCTCCCATACAAGATAGCGGAGGACACAAGCCTGCCAACAAGGCTACCCATGTCATCACTATGAACAAGCTCCATCGCAGCATAGGGAACGACTTTTGATACCACCTCTCTCCTATCCTGTTTAAGCTCCTCAACCTCCTTTCGGAGGGACACTTCAACAGCCTCCAACCTTGCCTTTTCGGCCTCCAGAGAAGTAACCTTCGACTCTAAAGTTGAAAGGCTCTATTGATAGCCTGCCCACTTCTGACTCTCCAGCATCATTCTATCAAGACTCACCTTATGCTCTTTGACTTCAGTAGAGAGAGTAGATATCTTCTCCCGAAGGGCCACTACAGTAGGGTTCTTCTTAAACTCAGTCATATCAGCCTCACATTTAGCATGCAGCTCCTCACACTCTTCCTCCCTAACCCTCTCCATATCCTTCATAACATCACACTCACCTCTTAGCTTTTCAATAACCTACAATAGCTCACTAAACCTCCTGTTAACAACATTGTCAACTACAGCTTGTCTCGCATAGCAGCGGTCATGAAGATCCAGCAACTCCACATCCATGTGGTTGTCCAGATAATTCTTCCAAGCTAGAGGAGTAATAGCAGAGATCTTGAGGTGGCAGGCAGTAGCATCTTTAAGCTTAAGGACATCAGGGAGACCTAAAAAAGAAAGAAGACAAACATATTGGTGAACCTATAATGCAAAGACAATACAGAGCAAGTTATAGAAGGAAAGTCTACCTTTGTCATCATCCGACACTATCAAATAGGGAACATCATCCTTCAAAGAAGAAGTCATGGCACGGATAGCACGGGAGGTTGAAGACCCAGGAGCAAGTTTTCTCTTGACAGGAGGCCTAGATGACCCTCCTATAGTCTTACACTTCCTATCCTTTATCCGAGCAGCTACACTTCCAGGGTGAACAACAAACACTTCAGGCTTTGGGCTTTCCCTAGAATCTGTCGTAACCTCTGCAGGCTGGATCACAAGCTCTTCGTCGGCTTTTAGAGGCTCCGTGTTTACTGAAACAGATGGGGAACCAGTGCCGAAGCCCGGGGAAGGTTCCTTGGGCAAAAACGATAAATCCTCATCATCTTCGGTGTAGATAAAGTTCCTGAAAGCCATTTCTGCAAGAAGAAAAAGTAAATCATATATCAGTGAAAAAGGAAAATGAAGAAAGAAACAAGAAAGATAAATACCCTTGCCGCCCGCCATGATCGCAGGTCGTTGCTGACCATATTCCCACGAAGGTTTGAGGCCAGCCAAGAAAAGAATAGGATCAGGAAAAACACGAACACTCGTGGGATATCGACCAAGACGCTGGAACATGGGATTCTCTTCAATATTTGGGGGAAGTTTATCTTTGAAGGATTTTGAATCAAGTTTGTTTTGCTCAGAAAGAAGTTGTGAATACTTGGCAGGGATAATGGAGTCTTGAACATAGAAAAACCGCTCGTGCCAACCCTCGATACGAGTAATGACCTTAGGGAGAAGATTAGGAACATGTTTTTCAGACCTTTTGGCAAAAGTCAACCATTTACCAGCTCGACACAAATTGAAGAACCCTCGAAAGAGGTCGACAGAGGGCTCACAACCATAAGCCTTGCACATGACAACAAAAGTGGTGAGCTTGGCACAACCAAAAGGGTTAAGCCTAGATATATGAACCTGAAAATATTCGAGAACTTCACAGAAGAACTCAGTAAGGGGAAGCCTAAGATTTGCAAGAGAGAATGAATGGGTGTACAGCCCGACATACCCAGGTGGAGCATCAAAAACGGTCTGATTGGATTTAGGTAGAATAACACGATATTCAGAAGGAATAGGGTAGAGGGTGAGAAAATCATTGAACTCCTCCTTTGAAAGTTCACAAGTTTGAGTGGCTATGGAATCTTTCGCACTCATAATTAAAAAGATGGTGATTATTATCTTACCTCAGAGATAGATGAATAGCAGTTCGAAGAAAGTAGAAAATAAGATGATGACGACGGTAAAAGGAAAAGAGGAGTTTATGGCAAAGTATTTATAGGTAACTCTCAACACCTTTACGACCGTCCACGTGTAAAGCATCAGGGGTCATCCGGATTTCAAACTAGAGGAAAAAGTGGGATAAGACATTCATGATTACCTAAGAAGACTGTTGAGTAATCTTCATTTAAAGACTCAACTAACTCCACGACAAGTGGACTTATAAATCAATGCATGCAACACGCCTGCTCGGGCCTTTGATATGGCCTATGATTTGGACTACATTTGATGAGTCGAACGCAATGCACCCATAGATGCATACATTACATTCGACTGGGGGGCTTGATGACGTACCCTCCTCTCCGGCTCGGAGGCCTCCCCTTCGAGCTCGAATGAGGTCTTCTCCCAATTGTACTTTAATACCTTCAAATAGTTTTGAGTGGCGTAAAACTGTCTTTGAGATGGTTACCAGTATGGGAATCCACCACGCGAAGGCCCCAAACCCTTCGCGGTAAGGCCTTCGACAAAACTAGGGCAGAGGTCAGACTTGTTTAAGTCAAACACCCACGATCTCCCTCTCCACCTAAGCTTTCCCGCCAAGGTAGAGAACGTGGTATACAGTTCCTGCAATCACCCCTCAAAACGTAGGACACCCCCACGATCACCGGTTTTTGTGCTAGGCCTCGTCCCATCCTATTTCTACACATATAAATAGATGGCAAGGTCTTCAGGTATGACTATGACTTTCACACACTCATACATACTTACATACTTACTTTACATCATAAAAGCACATACTTACTCTCACGTTGGAGGTGATTCACAGGGACACCCCCTGCGCTTCACTTAACGTAGTGTTTCTATTTGTGTTGTCACAGGTTATCCAAGACTTGGCAATCCCTCGAGCATCCCAAGAACTCTTCGATCCTATCGAAGCCTGATCGTGCCCATATTTGCACAATCAACGTGTATTAACTTACTCAAGATATTTTGAAATGAAAGCATCATGATTGCATATAAACACACACTTCCGATAAGTACGACAAACAAAGTGTTTGGTGTCCGGAAAAGACTGTGAGTTCCCAGGGTGTTTTGCTTTGTTGATGATCAACTCCGTTACGCAACTACTCTTAGATGTTGGACAATTCTTAGATGTTGTTTAATGTTCCTAGGTCTTGGTTTGCAATCACTAGTAGTGTTTTGTAACCTAGCAGAAGGCATCACACTAGGTTTTTGATTCAAAATTCTGTCTTTTTAGGTTGTGCCATTTTCTTAGCTTCATCTAGATAATACTTGTGAACCATATCATTTGAATTAAGAGTTTCCTTTGGGGTTGATCTTGACATGTCTTTGAGCTATTCCTAGATTCACTAGATGCAATCACGTGTTGAGTTTTAGCATGAACAGGTTCTTTTTGCTTAGGCAAATACTGTAGAGTGACTGGTTTTGTCAAAGCATTAATCTTAACAATTCCAGGAACAAACCTTGATTTTAAAAGATGAGAGAAAATAAAAGGTTTTGAAGTAGGAGGTTTTCCCAAGATTATGGTTTCGCAAACTTAGTATCTACACTCTTTGCTTTAAGATATGTCAATTAAGCTCTTAACATGTCACTTTTGTGTTTCATGTCTTCATATGCATGATCATATGAAAGTTTGTCTATTCGGTACATTTTGTAAACCATTTATTCCAAAGAAGAGTATATTCGTTTTCTTTCTTTGTTATATAGTTTTCAAATTTCTTTTTCATTTGATCGAGCTTAGTTTGGAGATTTTCATTGTCAGCGGTCAATTTATCATTCGCGGTTTTAGCTTCACAACTGATCGCATGACATTTCTCTATTTCAACTTACAATTTATTATATAATAATTCAGAAAAAGCACAAGTTTCGTCATCATTAATAACATGCTGCTCAACTTCTCCTCCAGTAAAGTCCATATGTGGAGTTTTAGAGATAATATTGATATAATTATGTTGCTCTAGATATGTACCTTGAATGGATTTAGGTAGTTTAGAATGTTATTTATCATGATGAGGCATGTGAAATATCTCATATTCAGGAGCAATATCATTATCATAACAATTATCAAGTTTTGGTACCTCATCAGATGCATTTATGTCATAGACGGGAGCAGTATCAGCTTCAGTATCTGATTCAACTTTCTACAACTTTGCCATTAGTATGCAGTTTGCATGGATTTCTCCGTCTTGTTTAACATCATCAGCATTGAGGAAGTCATACTCGTCAGCATTTATAAGTATCATAGACTCTTTCTTTTTAGCCGACATTACCCTTTCCTGAAATAACTCGAATCCCTGACCCTTGCTTTGCTTGTGCAATCCTTTGCGAGATGACCAACTACCCTGCAGTTAGAAAACCTACTCTTATTTAGTATTCTGCCCAGTTCCATTATTAACAACTATAAGTGCAACAACATTCCCATTTGGATTCCCAACAATCTGATTTCTCGCACTATGACCTTCTTTATACCATGTCTGATTCCCCACATTAACTTTCAACCATCTGTATTTGTCTTTCTTAACCAATGTTCATCCCCGGTTGTGCAATTTGCTTGTTGTGGGTGCTTGATGAAATCCTTTGGTTGTGGTTTGTTAATGTGGTAAAATATGTTTTGAATGCTTTAGACATGAGTTGAAATGTCGTGTTCAGAGCAACAAGAAGATCATTAGTATATGTATTGTCGTTCATGACTGGTGGTTGTTGCATGAAGTTGTTGCTGGATTGTGATGGTTGTTCATGTGTATAAACTGGTGATGGATTTGTTTGATGTCGTGTATTTGCAAAGAGAGCATGAGGGTCTTGATTCTTAGCAGAGATGTCTTGTTGACTAGCCATTAGAAACGTGTGTGAAGTGATTCAGGATCTTAAGATGATAAAGTTGTGTTTTATGATATTGTGGGGAAAAAGATGATCGTGATTTGGTTGTGTTGAATTGTGATTCGAAGTTATGTTTGTGATTGATTGTGGGATTAAAAGTTATCTCACCAAATAGGCTTACAACTTATCTCTCCAAATAGGCTTACAACTTATCTCTCCCATTAGGCTTGCGAGTTATCTCGCCAAATAGGTTTAAATCTCGCCAAATCTGTTTGAATCTCGCCAAATCTATTTAAATCTCGCCAAATCAGAATCTCTCCAAACAGAATCTCTTCAAACATAATCTCTCCAAAAACATAATCTCTTCTAAAACAGAATCTCTCCAAAAATAGAATCTCTCTAAACAGAATCTCTCCAAACAGACTTGAAAATTATTTCGCCAAATAGGGTTAGAAGTTATCTCGCCAAATAGGTCTAGAAGTTATCTCGCCAAATAATGTTAAAGTTATCTCACCAAACATTGTAAAAGGTTATCTCACCATATAGTTTAAAAGGTTATTTCATCATATAATGTAAAGGATATCTCACCATATAGTGTAAAGGTTATCTCATCAAAAATAGGATTTTGACTTTTTGACTTTTGCCATCACTTAAGGTATCCTGAGCCGTCACGCAAATGGTCTCGAAAAACGCCACCCAACAGCGCCACAACCACACCGTGGGTGACGTTTTCGCGTTCTGGGCCGTCACGATCAGCCCAAATGCTCCGAGAAAACGCGAGCACGACGGCACCACAACCACACCGTGGCTCGCGTTTTTGGGTTCTCGCGTTTTCACGTTTATTATTATTTTTTCACGCCGACACCATAAATTTGATGTTATGGAAGGAGGGGTGTTTGGTGGTGTTGTGGTTTCTGGTGTTATGAGAAAAAAACACTTTTCACGACTGCTTGAGCACGATGGCTCAACGATACCTCGTGCTCTAATAAGAATACACTTTTTCTTAAATGGATTAAAGCACCACTTTTTAATGTTTTTATCCAAGATTCAAACACAATCTATTACGTGGCTAAAATCATAAAATTGCAAACTTTTCAAGATTAACACGTAAAGGTTACTAGAACAAGAGTTTTGACCCAGACCAAATGCGTTTCTTATATTTCAAAAACAAGGACTGATGGTTTAGGAAAGTCAAGAAACCAACGAATCACATTTAATGGTCAAACTTTCATACAATTTATGTTATAAATTTTCACTACACAATGGATTGGAGAAATTAGCTTTTTGGACACATACGAACTCGTTTAGTATTTAGGACGAACTCGTGTTTTTCGTAACAAAACGTGACCTTTTAAGGTACGAAACACAACCAAAATAGTTTCGTTGGCTCTTGATACTAATTATAGGTAAGTTTATTCAAATCACACACTTATAAAGATTAAGTAAGCAGAAAGAAAGACCCGAGATTGGAAGAAAAGAGGAATTCGCTTAATGAAAAAGAAAGAGAAGAAGGAATAAGGTTTGGAGGGTTTACCTGAAAACCAACACTCTCTCCTTGCATGGAGGGGTTCTGTTTATACTCGCCAAACCCTAAACCCTAAGGGGTCGTTTGGTTCACAGAATGCTTTTGAAGGAAAATTGTAATCTTCAGAAGGAATTGTAATTTGATATAATTGTAATTTAAAGAATTGGAATGTGTTGTAATTGTAATTGATGAAATCTGTCGATGTGTTTGGTTGACTTGCAACGTAATGTAATTCAATTTTTTTACTAAAACTAAAAAACTAATATAATAATAATTAAAATAATATAAATAATAGTAATAACTTTGAGGCACACTTTATTAAAAATGAAGAATTACTAAAGTGTTTTGGACTAAAAGTGAAAACTTGCTTAACTTTGAAACGGGTTATGGTAAAAATGAAAATAAAGTGTTTTGGAATAAAAATGAAAAGTAATAAATATTAATAAATAAGTAATAATAATAATAATAATAATAATAATAATAATAATAAACATTAATATTAATAAATAATGATAATAATAATAATAATAAAATTATAATTATAAAAATAAATAATAATAATAATAGTAATAATAATAACAATAATAATAATAATAATAATAATAATAATAATAATAATAATTTGTTGTAATAATAATAATAATAATAATAATAATAATAAAATAATAATAAAATTATAACTATAATAATAAATAATAATAATATAAAGATTATTATTTTAATATTTATATAATATAATAATAATAATAATAATAATAATAATAAATACTGATGATTTAAAATATAAAATATTGAATTACAACGTAATTCAAAACTTTCCATCCAACTTCCTATGTAATCTGAATTCACTCCCTTGATGTAATGTAATGACTGAATTACAATTACAACGCAAACCAAACAGCTTACGTAATGTAATCTGAATTACAATTTTCTTCATTCTGCGAACCAAACAGCCTACGTAATGTAATCAGATTACAATTACATCCAATTACATTCAATTACGACCAACCAAATGGGGCCTAAGGAGAGCGTGTTTGGGCCAGTTTCTATGCATAATGGGCTGGACTTGGGCTTTGGTGATGGACTTAGCCTGTATCTTAGACAATCTTAGCTTAATAGTCCAAGCCTGTTTACCCATCTAACCTATTACATTTATTACAAAATTCGTAAACTATAATAATCGACACTTCATAATATAAGTGTTGCTAACAACCGATGCGACATTGTGAGTTTGAGAGGGGATGTTAACTTATAAGGCCTATAAGCACGACCCGTTTATTTAGGTTGTTTAGCAGTTAGGGTTTTCGATGTCTTTCCTATTTAATATAATTGTATTGTAATATTATATTTGGATGATCGGATCTGATCAATATATGAGTAACCAACTTACAAAAAATTCTAATGTTAGGTAACGAACTTTGTAAAATACCATAGATAGGTAACCAACTTACAAAAAATTCCAATGTTAAGTAACATTGAAAAATTTTATAAGTTGGTTACCTATCTATGGTCTTAACCCTCAATATATTGTTTATTTTCTCTCTTGACTTTTTCAGTTTATTGTGGAAGACACCGATCGCATATGCGATCGACTCAACCAAAATGTTTAAAAGGGATGCGTCTCTATAAAGGTGGTGTACGGGGTGCGACGCGTCAGACTTGAACACTGACCGACTCCTCGACCGAGCGTTAGATCCTGTCTAAGTATTGTAGGCTTGTAGCATAACCTTCCACAATGCACATATAATTTGACTTTAACAATGACCACATTTCACATTCACTTTTAGAGCACTCGGTGTAGTAATGCCGGCAACGGCGTTGGCCGGCGTTGTCCGGCGTTACTACACCCCACCACCGCGTTGCCCAACGGCGTTGGGCTCGGCGTTGGGGTGGTTTTAAAAAAAAAATCATTTTGCCCCCCAAACGGCTATATTTATGTTTTTAATTACCCCTTTATTTTTGAAAAGTTACAAAAAACCCCTATGGCTGTGTATTAGTGTGTGTGTGTTTATTTTGTGTGTGTGTATGCGTTTGTGTGTGTGTGTGTGAATAGTGTGTGTGCAGGTGAGATGAAGAAGAAGGAGGTATGGTTTTTTTTTAATTTAATAGTGTGTGTTTTTTTAATTTAATAGTACGAACCTGGTACATATGCGTTTGTGTGTGTGAATATAGTGTGTGTGTTTATTTTTATTTTTTTAATTTCAAATTTTTTTTAATGTGTGTGTTTTTTTTAGTATTGTAATGTGTATTTGAATTTAATGAATGAAATGATTAGTTTGTTAAATGAATGAAATAAATGTTTAGAGGGTTTTATGAAAATAAAGAGGTGAATGGTGTTATTTGGTGTTATGATTAGGGGAGTGGTGTTGGTGTTGATGTTATGCTGATGTGACGCTGACGTGACAGTCAAAAAATGATGTTACGGTGTTACGACACCTGAGTTTCTTATAAATTGGCTATCACAATCTACATTTGATATTCACTTGGGTAGAGTGTAACTGTATATTGAGACCCACATCCTCTATTTAAGCAATTTGCATGCATAGAGAACAGTTTCCTTTCCTCTCATGTGTGATTTTTTCAAGATAAGACAAGAATACCCTTCCTTCACACCCCTTGAAAACCCCCCACCCCCAACTCAAAACCTGACCTCTTTTTAGACTACCACATTTTCTTCTAGCCTAAATCTACACACACACAAAAAGTCTCTCACATGCTGAGATGGAAACTCCTGTAAAAAATATACATTTTCTTGCACTATTTTTGAGTTGCTCTTAATATACTCTCAAGACAATGATGACATTTTGGTTGCATCACATGAAGAGGGTTGCTTTTGTTTCTAAAGGTGGTGCACTCAAGAAAATGGTGGCTAAGAAAAAGCTTTGGAGAATGGTGTTTTTTATTTTGTTAACTTCTAGTGGTGGTTATGGTGGTTGTTTACGGTGGTAGGTGCAGTGGTGATGGTGTTGATATTGGCGGGGAAGGCTCAATCTAGTCTAGATTAGAAAATAGTTACATATGATGTTTAGTCTTGTCATTAGTTTATCTGATGAACAGGTTTGTTTTTTCTTATTTATTTTGTTTTATTGTTTTTCTTTTTCTTTTTTAGTTTATTTTCTAATGAGTTGTGGTCAAATGTCTAGTTACTAGCATTTTTGGGTTTTTTGGTTGTGGTTGAATATTACTGATATACCCTTTCATTTATGTTTTAACTAGATTCAAGAAGGATGTTTTACATACATGAAGTGTGCTAAATTGGTATACATGTTTAAGGTTCTAACTTAAAAATATGCTTAATACTTGATAGTGTGTGAAGAGAGAAAATGTATTTAAATCATTTGTCAATCATGTGTGTGCTAAATGTTATCTATTGGGCAATACCAATAGCACTACAGGTTATCTCACATCCAACCTCAATGTTATGATCTCAGTGTTATTTGGATGAAGCTATTTTTTAGTGTGTGTATCGATATGTTTTAGCATGATCCATATTCCTGTATTCAACATGAACTGCAAACAGCAAATTGTTACTACCACTTTTTAGATTTTTATGTCTTTTTTATAAAAAATAAATATGTATAGAGTGGGAGTAGGAGGAAGTAGGTAGCACGTGTGTAACAATGACACAACGCCACAATGGGACAGGAGGTGGGTTGGTGGGGCGAAGCCTATATATGTGATGCCGAAATTTTGAAGTTGACAGGTCAATGAAAACACAATCCATTAACCAAGAATCATATCAATATATCATATTCTTTGGTACATACTGCTTGACGTTTCATTCATTTTCTTTTACGCTTCTTTTTCCACAATCTTATGACTTTTTCTTATAAAGTGTAGTAAGCCGTCACCCTAGCAGATTTAAATGAGATATACAGTTTAAATTTTAGGTTGCAGTGATTCAATGCAGCCCTACTGTAATGGTAATCAGGGGCAGGGTTTAGGGTTTAGGACATGAAGGGTATGGGGCGGATTTACATGAAAGGTATGAGTTTAGGGTTTAGGGTTTAGGACATGAAGTATACGGGGCAATGCTTTTTACGATTCGTCAAATAAAATTGGTTTTTAATGTAATTTTTTTATTGACATTTTTTATTAAAGTACACCTCATCATGAAATCAAATTGCCCCCCACCTTGAAGTCAAACAATATAAAAACCTTACATCTCGATCTTCATTTTTGTGTGTACAACGACTTTTGTCAAGAATTTTTCTTTTGGCCCCTCGTCCTCGAACTCCCTGGTGATCAAAGCCCTAAGAGCATGCGGTATCCTACGCCAAGAGTGGCGTTTTCCCCCAAAACACTGCACGACGGCGCCATCCTCAAACCGGGCTTGGCGCTTTACTATCTCGCGTCGTCGTTGTCAACCCAAATGATCCTTTTTTTATTATTATTGTATATGTGTTTTAGTGGGGTATGTATGAGGTCCAAAGGTGCATGACGACACTAGAATCTGGCGTTATGGAGGGATGGGTGTTTTTAGTGTAGTGGTGGATTTTGATGTTATAGGAAAAAATATTGATATGGCAGCGCTTTTTCCACGCCACCAACGAGACGGCTCATAGGGTACCCAATGCTCTAATGGTGATCAATCTTATTATCGGTCGCATCAGCTCTACATTAAGAATTACTTTGTTCACTAAACCAACCACTAAACATTCTTAGTGATAACCAACAAACCAACCACATAAACATAACCCACTTTAAAACAAACATAACTCATGACCAAGGTTGTAAAAATCGCTCAGCGGTATCTCGGCGGTCGACCACCGCCAAGCGATAAATCGGTCTTGGCGGTGATATATCAGTTTCTCGGCGGAGACCCTAAATTTACATATTATTATTATTATTATTATTTTTAATATTTATTTGATAAAAATTTAGCATATTTTTTATTAATTTTATTTATATTAGTTACATATGTTGCAAAAAGAAATAGCATGTTTGATTAAATTATTTATTTATTTCTCTCTCACATGGCACAATTATTAAAGATTAGTAAAAGTACCTATTTCATAGAAAGTAACAATCACGTGGGTGGGTAGACAGTAGATATATAAAATTTATATATTTACTTTCTCTCTCCACCTATCATCTTCCTCCTCAAAGAAATCTATCGCCATTTTCGGATCTACTCTAAAATTTCGGATCTACTCAAAGAAATCATCACCGGATTCACTCATCGGAATACACATACCGGAAATTTTAACCACCAAAAATCGGTCGATTTGTTGACCGAAGTTGACCTAGGCGGCCGATTTGACCCGCCTAGGCGGGATGTTGATCGATTTTGACCGATTTTTGACCCATTTTGACCAAAACGCCAAATTTGGCCGATTTGACGCATATCGTGGCGGTGGACCACCACCAAGCAATATATCACCGATATATTGGCCGCCATGACCGATTTTTACAACACTGCTCATGACACACTCAGGCACGTACAAAATGATAAAATAACTAAAACTTTGTTACGTACAAAATAATGATAAAATAACTAAAACTTTGTTAGGTCAGGGAGATAACCAAACTACCTCAAAATTGCTCCTTGCACGTATTAAGGGAAAGCTATGTAATAAGGTATACAATAACAATACTTAATCCCGTCTAAGTGAGGTATTGAGGAGGTGGCATGTTGACAATCATTCTTCTACCCAAAGGTAAAGCTACATAATCGGGTATGACGAGTCGAAAATGAGTCCATCTCAGGCATTTTAAGTGGATAACTCTTTCAAATCTTTTAAAGTTAATTGTTAGATAATACTTAGAGTAAATTACATGGATGGTCCTTGTGGTTTGTCCAAAGTTGCAACTATCGTCCTTGAAAGAAAAAACTCGTTGTATAACTATGAATAGAAAGATGATATGCAGACGTTACTCATAGCTAAAAATAGGTTTTATATAAAACGGTTCAAACGTTTGCCTGTTAGCCCATTACAACCGATCATTGGTAAAAGTGTAAAACAGTGAAAAAGAATAAATGAATTAGTGTCATTATGAAATCCCTATTAACCAGTTATTCTTTATACGAACAAATTTATCTCATTAAGAAGATAAAAATGAGACACGTACCACGTACGTGAATGCATTGTTTCCTAATAATATCTTTTTAAAACCCACTATAATCCGAAAAGGTCAATTGTAACACAAGAAAACAATGCCAAAAAGCAAAATATAATCACATCCTTCACGTGCCATTTTCTATTTTCTGTATCAGCTGAAAATAATTTTAGTTACTGGTCGGCCATTATAATCCATCAACATCATGAATGCATGTCTCTTAAGAGTCGTGTATATGGTTTATGTTGATAATGAAAACCCCGTAAGGTGTTATGTTTATTGATGATGAATTTATAGGACAAAGTATATAAAACCTTAACGGGTTTTACACCCACAACCGGGCTTGGGTTATACATATTTTATCATCTAATACTCTCTCGTAGTTCGAGCGGTGAAATCACAAAAGCTCGAACTAGAGATCAACATAAAGCATAAATAACTAAATAAACACCCTACTTTTTTTAAACAAAAAAAAAACACGATGCATCACTTTAATAATGCACTAATAATAAACCCAATCACTTTTCTTCCTTATTTTCAGCCAACATATGGAATAAATGAAGACCCACTAATAAAGATGATCCAAGATTTCAGAAACGAAACTAAATGGAAACGGTAAAATAAACGGAAGCTGTGGTTTTTTTTTTCAATATGATATGGAGATGATACTCGTTTGTTTATGGAGACAAACGTGAAAACTGGATGATAGAGAGGATATTCGTTTGTTTATGGTGACAAACGTGGAAATTGAATGATGGAGAGAATAAAAACGGCTCATGACGGCTGACGGTTAAGTGATAGAGAGATTTTTTTTTTTAATTTAGTTGCGGCTCATGGTGGCCAACAACTAGGGTTTTGATAATAGAGATGGATATAGATTTAATAGTATTGCCTGTGATGGCATGACAGAAAGAGATTGAGATTTGAGAGAAGAGATAGAGATTGTGGAAGGTTTGAT
>BQNB010024129.1:0-56351 GCA_026074375.1 Tanacetum coccineum
CTCATCAAAAGAATATCTTTTCAATTGCTACAGTGTATGACTTCCCATGTGCTTGATGTAATTAATCATATGATTCCTCTATTGAGCTTGTGTCATAGGCTTGTTCCTCTTTGCTTTAGCTTTCTGTGCAGCAAAATATTTCTTTCTCCGATTAATAAGATCTACAAGCATCTTTACTTGATCAATTTCACTGTACTTGTTTCTTTCCTCTGCTTGTAGTCTCTGAGTTAGCTCTTTATCAGCTTCAACTCTTGCTCTAATGTTTTCCCATTCTTCCTCAGTAAAAGATTGAGCTGCTTCATGAACTCTAGCCATCCTTTGTATTTTTTCCTCATCCAGTTCCTCTTGCAGTCTCACAGCTGCTTCAAGTCCAAGCCTATCTTGTTCTTGCTGTAATTTTGTTCTCTTTATCTGTTCATCTTCAGATTCCTCCATTTTACCTTTACCTTTATCTTTGATTACAAATGGTGAGGGAATACTGATGTTAACTTCTTGAACCATACCAACAGTACTAACTGGCATTGATGCACCAGTAGTACTAACTGATTCTTCAGCAGTACTAATTCCACCACTAGCAGTACTAACTGCCCTTCTTCTTCTAGTATAAGTGTAAATATTTGTTTTAGCTGCATCTGCAAGAACTTTAGCTGCACTAAGAACTCCCAACTGATCTTCAGATTGATCTTCTCCTTGTGTAGGAGTAACCAAAGTAACTCCTGCATCTTGATCAATTTCTTCTATCATCCTCCCCTGTTTGGAAGAATCCTCTGAATCCTCTTCATCATGTGAAACAACAATTTTGGCTCTCCTTCTGGAATGACTTATCTTGACAGTCTTCTCTAACTTTTTCACCTTCATGATAAGCTTGGTATAAGCAACACCATATACTTGCTTAGTTTGTTTCAAATCTGCCTCCAAGCTTTCCACTTTCTTAGATAATGTTGTACATAAAACCGTCAATTCTTGTAGTGTCATACTGCCCTCATCACTTCCAAGTGTGTGAACTCTTAGGAGAGGTAAATCACAGGGAGGTGTAGGTACCCTCTCAGACCTAGTCTGAGCAATGGAACCCTCTATGGCTTCTTGGCACCTAGGACTACCACCTGCACCAATTCCCTAAGGAAAAGGCACATTAGGTATTGCCATGGATTGGGTCCTATTAATGTTACTACTAGTCTACTTTGCATCTAAGCTAGCAGCAGTAGTGGTAGCCCTTTCCACTCTATCATCCCACTCCTCATAGACAACCTCATCTGGTACATTGGGTATAGGATCACTAGTCTAAGGTAACTCAGTGACCTTGTTTAAGGCTTGACTAGGTGTTTGAATCTTTTGGTGTGATGATGATACAACATTAGGGATTGGTTCTTCATTAGTAGGTTGAGCAGTAGAAGGTGGTGGTTGGGATTCAGAGGGATGTCCTGAAACTTCACCCTCTTCAGCTTGTATTGCTAGCATACTTGGAAACAAAGGTGTGTGTTCCCTAGAAAAACCTCTTTTCATATTGCTAAAAAGTTTTGGAGTTAAATTAGGAGCAATATATTTTCTGTTGTAGGGATTAAGGAATCTTTTGTTCTTGTCCAAAAATATTTGAATAAATCTTGGATACATTAAAAATTTATATTTACTATCCAAGTTTTTCACCATACCATCTAAAATCAATTTAGAAAAGTTAAAAGTTCTGGTTGTCGCCAAGCAAATAATAGCAGTTGCTATATTGCTACTAAGTTGTTCCTAAGAAGTTTTCTTAAGGCTAAGACAGTGTAGGATGGAATGGATAAAAAATCTCCACTGAGGGAAAAATTTGCCTTTTTAAAAAGTCAGTTTATCATCAGTTAAAACATACCCCATCAGTGAGAGTTGATCAAAAATTTCAGTAGTTGGCAAAACACTAATACCATCTACATCTGCTAATTGAAGATGTCTCCTAATAGATGCTTCGGTAACAGTGAATTCTTTTCCATCAACTGTGGCAGTTATTTCTTGTTCTCCATTATCAACTGTTCTGATAGTAGCAGTCTACCAAAACTTTTTGATGAGAGAAACATAAATAGTAGGATTCTTAGTAAGAGCATACCTTATATGACTACCATTGAGAAAATCTACTATCTCTTGGAATCCTTCACTTCCAGATGGTTTCTTTAGATAAGCAACCATGTTGTGTTTGTCGCAGAATTCCAAATTCGCCATTGTTGATTAAGAGAAGTTTGATTAAGGTCTGGGATAGGTTCGTTTATGAAAGTACATGTGTTGGACAAAATCAATTGAGATTATATAGAGAGCACTTAAGGTTTTGATTGGACCGACTGAATAAACTTAATTCTTTATAGATCGTGTTATTTGAACAAGGTTTTATTACCATACGTTTCCACCAAGCCTCAAATCTATATGATCACTATAGATCATGTTACCACCTATAACAGGGATCAAGTTACCTTGATCTTGAGGCTAAACCACACAAATTAGCTAGATGTCTACATTGTATCTTGTGTACACACACACATACTTTTCTGGATATCTAAAACTATGTCTATGAAACTCTTTATATAGAGAGTTCAAGACTTACAAAGGAAGATAAACATTAGATAACTAAATCTTTTAAACATTAAGGAATATCTTCTGTTATCTTTATCTTCTTAAGGAGATCTTCTAGAATCTTTATCTTTTGATATCATTGACCAAATCTTCCATAATTCTACACCAGCTTGTAGAATTCTTTAATAACGATTTTGATCCTTTTGTTTCATTCTTTTGTTCTTTTGTCTCATCAAATCTATAATTCCTAACAATTTTGCCACTACCTTATTTAACTCTGGTGTCGACTATAGTTTTGTTTCCACTACTTTTATACCTCTGTTAGGCCTAGAGCCCAATGAATTAGGTTTTAGATATGAGATTGAGATAGCTAGCAGGCATCTAGTAGAGATTGATAAGGTTATTAAGGATTGCAAACTAGAAATCGAGGGTTATGTCTTTGACATCGATTTGATTCCATTCGGGCATGGGATTTTTGATGTGATTATAGGTATGGATTGGTTGTCTAATCATAAGGCTAAAATGATTTGTCATGAGAAAGTAGTGAGGATACCACTACTAAATGGCAAGGTGCTTAGAGTATTAGGAGAAATACCAGAAGAGAAAGCGAGACTTTTGATGAAAAGAGATTGTTGTGGTTAGAGATTTTCCCAAGGTGTTTCTGGATGATTTATCAAGATTGCCACCTCTTCGGGAAATTGAGTTTCGGATTGAGTTAATCCCTGGAGTTGTACCAGTTGCAAAGTCACCCTATCTTTTGGCACCTTCTGAATTGGAGGAGTTGCCGGGATAACTCAAGTAACTCCAGGACAAAGGTTTCATTTGACCAAGCTCATCGCCTTGGGGAATACCGACTTTGTTTATGAAAATGAAGGATGGTTCTTTTAGGATGTGTATTGACTATAGAGAATTGAACAAGTTGACTGTTAAGAATCGTTATCCGCTTCCTAGGACTGATGATCTATTCGACCAACTGCGAGGGTCACAGTTTTTCTCAAAGATAGATCTTAGGTCTGGATACCATCAGCTGAGAGTACATGAGGATGACATTCTAAAGACTGTGTTTAGAACTCGTTATGGACATTTCGAGTTCACAGTAATGCCTTTTGGTTTGATTAACGCACCAACGGTATTCATGGACTTGATGAACATAGTTTGTAGGCCTTAACTTGATAAGTTTGTGATAGTGTTTATAGACGATATCTTAATCTACTCTAAGACTCGGGAGGAGCATGTAGAACACTTAAGGTTAGTCTTAGAACTGCTCAAGAAGGAGAAACTGTATGCTAAGTTTTCTAAGTGTGAATTCTGGCTAAGAGAAGTGCAGTTTCTTAGGCATGTGATAAATGGTAATGGGATTCATGTAGACCCTAGTAAGACCGAAGTGGTTAAGAATTAGAAAGCCCCTAGAACACCGTCTAAGGTTCGTTCATTCTTAGGATTGGCTGGATATTACCGTAGGTTCATTGAGAACTTTTCTAAGATAGCTAAGTCTCTTACTATCTTGACTCAGAAGTGTAAGACTTTCGATTAGGGTGAGGAGCAGGAGATTTTATTTCAAACTTTGAAGGATAAGTTATGTAATGCACTTGTTATAGCTCTCCATGATGGACCGAAAGATTTTGTGGTATATTATGATGTATCAGGCCTAGGATTAGGATGTGTGTTGATGCAAAGAGGTAATGTGATAGCCTATGTGTCTAGGTAGTTGAAAATTCATGAGAAAAATTATACCACCCATGATTTAGAGTTGGGTGCAGTCGTGTTTGCACTTAAGATTTGGAGACATTATTTATATGGGACAAAGAGTGTCATCTATACGGATCATAAGAGTCTTCAGCATATCTTTAGTCAGAAAGAGTTGAATATGCGACAGCGTCGCTGGATAGAGTTATTTAGTGATTATGACTGTGAGATTCGCTACCATCCTGGTAAGGCGAATGTGGTGGCTGATTCCCTAAATACGAAGGAAAGAGTAAAGCCTAAGAAAGTTAGAGCTATGAATATGACCCTTCAGTAGAGTATCAAGGATAGGATACTGGCGGCTCAGAAGGAGGCTGTGGATAAGTCTGCGGGATTGCAGAAAGGTTTAGATGAGATGATAGAACAGAGAAGTGATGGGACTTTGTACTACCTGGATTGAATATGGGTGCCTTTGAAGGGTGATGTGAGAACCCTAATAATGGATGAAGCCCATAAGTCGAAGTACTCTATACACCCAGGAGCTGATAAGTTGTATTACGATTTGAGAGATAGGTATTGGTGGCCTGGAATGAAAAAGGACATAGCTGTGTATGTTAGTATGTATTTGACTTGTTTGAAGGTTAAGGCCTGGAATGAAAGAGGCCACCTGGCTTGCTCTAGCAACCTGAGATTCCCATATGGAAATGGGAAGGAATAGCTATGGATTTTATGACTAAGTTGCCTAGGACTAGTAGTAGGCATGACACAATCTGGTTCATTATGGACCGGTTGACCAAGTCTACTCATTTTCTACCTATGCGTGAGGATTATAAGATGGATAGATTGGCTAGATTGTATTTGAATGAGATAGTTGCAAGACATGGTGTGCTGATCTCGATCATATCGGATCGTGATAGTCATTTCACATCAAGGTTTTGGCAGTCAATGCAAGATGCATTAGGAACCCGTTTAGACATGAGTACGGATTACCACCCTCAGACCGATGGTCAGAGTGAGCGTACTATTTAGACTTTGGAAGACATGCTTAGAGCGTGCATCCTGGACTTTGGAGGAAGTTGGGATGTTCATCTTCCGTTGGTTGAGTTTTCGTATAACAATAGTTATCATTCTAGTGTGAGATGTGCTCCGTTTGAGGCATTGTATGGTAGAAAGTGTCGTTCGCCAATTATGTGGGCTGAGGTTGGGGAACGTCAGTTGATAGGACCTGAGTTAGTGCAAGAGACTACTGAGAAGATCTCGCAGATTAAGGATAAACTTAAGGCTGCGTGTGATCGTCAGAAAAGTTATGCTGATAAGAGGAGGAAGCCTCTAGAGTTTAGTGTAGGTGACTATGTTTTGCTCAAAGTGTCGCCTTGGAAAGGTATGGTACGCTTTGGGAAGAAAAGGAAACTAGCACCTAGATTTGTTACACCATTTGAGATTATTGAGAAGGTAGGCCTCGTAGCCTACAGGTTAGATTTGCCTGAAGAGTTAGATGGTGTTCATGACACGTTCCACGTGTCGAACCTTAAGAAGTGTTTGGCTGGTCCAACACTGCAAGTGCCCTTAGATGAGATCCAAGTTGATGCCAAGTTGAATTTTGTAGAAGAGCCTGTGGAAATTTTAGAAAGAGAGTTTAAGAAGCTGAATCGTAGTAAAATTGCCATCAACAAGGTTCGATGGAATTCGAAACGTGGACCTAAATTCATGTGGGAACGTGAAGATCAGATGAAACTAAAGTATCCGCATATGTTTAGTGATGTTAGTAGTTGAATTTCAAGGTCGAAATTCTTTTAAGGGGGTAGAATATAACCTTTGCCCCTTTTATGTTTTGAATATTTCATTTTAGTCCTTTGACTATTTTATGTTTGTTAGTATATTCAGATTTTGTACCGTGTTGACGGTGGTGATTTTGTTGAGAATTGTAGTGATTTATGGTTTATTGTGATTAATATTCCCTTTTGGAATGTATTATTGTGTTATTTGTATTCCAGGTGGTTTGACCCGTAAATTTTGAGAAATGACGAAAAACGAGTCACGACACGTCTGTTAATGTCCAAATGAGTTTTGAAGGATTTAAAGTGTAAATATGTCAAGTAAATACTCTAAGTTATTGGAAAAGTGTTTTTAAAGTGAATAAAAATGCTAAGTAACTTTAGGGAGTATTTTACGGTTAGTTTTACGAGCTTTTAAGTGATCCCGACTTGAAAAGAAAGACCCGAGACCCCATAGGATCCCATGGCCGGTTATAAGACAATAGAGGGGACAAGGAGACTTGATTTTAGCTCCTTTGTCTAGCAAATGTACACATATATTCCATGTTACAACCAACACTTCCATTCATTCCATTTTCATTTCAAAAAAAATAAATAACACACACTTGTGTGTGTGTGTGTGTCTTGTGCGTCCGAACCAAGCCAACAACAAAACACCATAAATTTTCCACCTTTGATCAAGAACGTGATATTTCAGGTTGATACGAGTATTTGAGTATTCATTTAAACAACGTTTGGGTTGTCCGGTTTGTGTCAAAATCTACATTTTTGAAGATTTTCTTGTAAGTTTCCAAATTTAAATTTTGTTTGTCCTTTTGGGTTTATATTGATGCATAGATGTTAGTTGTACAAGTTGATCGTCGTAAAAATCGATTTTTGGAAACGAAATGGATAAAAAGGGTGCGTTTGGATGCGTCGAACAAAGAAAGAAAGAAGAGGGTTTTGTAGTTTTGATATTGTGGTCGTGATGGTTGAGAAACATATATTGCTAGATATCTTATTTTGTATAATAGCTTATATAGCTTATTTTGTGGGCTTTTCGTGGCTTATTTTGAGCTTATATGGTCACGTCACTTTTTAAAATCACAAGGGAAGTGATCTTGAATATTTTTGTGATATGGCGCATGTTCGTGGATTATTTTTATAGCTTATGGTAGTAACCAAATGTGATACGTAGCTTATTAGATTATTTTCAAGCTTAGTATAGGTATTTTGGAGCTTATGGACTCACGACCCAATAAGCCCATTTAAGCCGTGGCTTAATGGGAGGGCTTATTGTTGTTCGGATTATTTTCTACTTATTAGTATGAGCTTATGTATATAAATAGGCCTTGGTTTTGGGCTTAGATCGTATTTTGGACGAATAAATACCTTAATGGACCCTTGTTGGGCCTTAAAGCCCAATAAACGATATTTAGTCATTTTAGGAGTTTTGATGAATTTTTGAAAGATGGATGTATTTACAGAAGTAATTATGGATCGTTATTTTTACGGAAAAAAAAAAGTTTTTGTAAAACATTAAAGATTAAGTTTTTGGAATTTTGTCGGAAAAAGTGTCGAAAGTTAAAAGATGTTGCATAAAGGTTAAAAAACCTGGAAAAACGTTATCTTAAATGTACGGGTCATGTTCGAAATTTCATAAACAAGTTTGTATCTTAGAAAAATTTACATAGTTGATCATTTTGGAGCACTTGACTCTCCTGCATCCACTTTAGGGTTAGGTGACCTAGGGGCGCTAGGTGTCCTATGCGTTCCTTGGGTAGACTCAGTCGGCTGTGACTGAGTCAGAGGAACATCTATCCCAAACACCTCCGCATACATCCGATAATGCTCTGTGTGCTTCATTTCGTCTGAGATCATCCAGTCTGGAATCTTCATTCCAACTCTGTCTTTGTGTCTTCCTGAATTAAAGATATTTTTCATTATATCATCATCTTTCAGATTGTGATATATGTCTCTAGCACGCCTTGAGATCTCAGGAAAATTAGTCATGTAATGACTAATGATGATCTTAGTAAATCTGGGATAAGGAATCGAAGATGTTGGATGATGAAGAGAATAATAAAGTCCTTCCCATAGTAGCTCCGCATAATCAACATGAATGTTATTGATAAAGCAATACATCATTTGCATTATCTGCAACGGTGGTTGATCCCATCCAGTTACGCGTGTTGTCAAGCATTTGGAAAATATCTTGCACAACGTTTGCCATGGCTGCAGAAGACCAGTTGTCTTAAAGCTTGATGATGTCTTCAGCTCCATTGTAAATCCCAATTCATTTTTGTAGAATGGAACCATGTCTAAAAATGATGGTGGTGGCACGAAACTGTCATGATTGTTGTCAGTTGCTTGTGGTAGGTGAAAGATTGTTCTGAAGTCATCCAGTGTAAGAGAAAGCATTTTCTTGTCAAGCATAAACGTGAGCCTATACTTTGATCCGTCTTCCTTCAATGTATGCCAGAATTGTGCCATATAGATCCAAGGTACTGATGAGGAAGCTGCAATGCTGAATCGTAACGGATGGTCCTTGGTGATATTCATCAGAATTTTGCTTTTAGGTGGACATTGCACTTGTTCAAAATCAACCTTCTTGTTGGCATCCATTAGATCATATCTCTTGTTTAAAGGACACAATTCGTCTGGATGAACATCAGCTGCATGTTGTTGTTGTGCCATGATGATTACAGAATGAATGAAATGAAGATGTTAGGTAACAAACAATCCATTTGACATTTTTGTCTTTTTCTACTATGTCTGTTTTATATGTTCTGGCAATTCTTTTCGAACATATTTTTGATTAGTTTGTTTCTCATGTGCTCGTTCTTGCTTTTTCTAGCACATGTCATACGCTTTATTCAAATTTTTCTTTTGATTTATCATTTTTGTGTGTTCTGGCAATTCTTTTTCGAACACTATTTTGATTTGCTTTTTCGCATATGGATTTAGCTCTCTCTGTCTGTTTTTGAATATCCTTACAAGAAATTCTTTATGACATGATACTTTTTCAAGAAAGATGAAGATTTCTCTTTTGATTCTAATCAAGACGCTTTTATGAAAACTGGTATGTGCTATTTTACACATACCTTTTACCTTATAAAACGAACCCAAAAGACAAAAAACATGTAAAAATGGCAAATATATGCTTGTTTTTGTGTTTGTGTACGTGTAGGTACGGATATTAAGGAAATAAAATCAAAGCAAAAACCGACAAAGCATGAACACGGGAACGGATAGAGTGCACAAGAGCCGGGAGTTTCTAGCAAAATGTCAACAAAGTCAACCTTGGTCAAACCACAAAAGGCCAAAACCCTCAAAATACCTTTAATGTTAAATAACTTTCACCAAAAGTCCTTAAAACCCTAACACCGTTAGTCTTCTTATTATAAAGGCTAACGGTCGTTAACCATTTATAAACAAAACCCTTAAATCCGTTTAACAATCCCGAGCCCAAATAAATCACCAAGCCCAATTCTTTTACCCGGACCCAGGTCAACACCCATTTCCCCGGGTCAAACGAACGTTATAAAAAGAAAAAAAAGGCGCGAAGGGGAATTACTATTCACCCTTCGTCCTAAGTTTTACCTTGCTCAAATTAGAGGGTTAAACCCATTTCCCTTCAATAATTACGTGGCTCTAAGATTCCAAGCACAACGCTCCAAGTCAGCAGGAAATATGTCATTAAAGCCCTATGATTGGCTCTCTGACAACAAGAATGACACGCGAACAACAAACAAACTCACAAGAAAAGGGAAATTTGCATTGGATTCAGTGTTAAAGAAACACACCCACTCCAAAGAAGTAGGATTGCCAGCTTGGCAATCCGTGTGCTCACATTCTAATCTAACGGACACGATTGAGATCCAATGATTGGTATTAAATGGATGGTCATGATTAGAAGATCAAAAGGAGCGTGTAGAAGGGCTAGAAGCTTCACTCATGCCCTATAAATAGAGAGCTCTCCTCTCTCATAAATATATTTAGGAGTAGGATAATTTAGAGTAGTGTAGATTAGCTTATAGCTTATTTTTCCAGCTTATTGTCATTCATTTTATGTAATTTCCTTTTCAAGCAATGTAATCTCCTTTTTCATTTAATAAAATTCTATTTGTGCTTAATCTTTACTTTTTCATATATGCAAAATTGATTTCAATAAGTTACTAATAAGCTGTCAAGCCATTAAGCTACATTGCTCTCTCAAATGTTCATTAGTCCAAAAAAGCTATTCTAAGCTTGTTTGAGTTTGGTTATTCAAATTTCAAAAGTTATGGGTTAAGGATTTTGGATTTTAAGCTCAGTTTGGATGATAAGCTAAATATGGAAGAGCTTATGGGAATTCAATAGTGCTTATTAATAAGCTAGGTAGGTTAGATGCTTAATAGGATCTTACCACTCCTGTTTTAAGCAAGGGGTTGAGGTACATTTCATTTTCTCTTCTTTATAAGTTCAATGTTGTCTTGCTTATCTTATCTGCATATTAGCTTATTGATTGCTTATACTACTTATTTGTCTGCTTATTTATGTTAATATAGTTTATTCATGCTTATTGTAGTTGTTAAATTCTTATTGTGCTTTATAAATAGTTTAAAATCTTAGTTTGCATATTTTTGTCTTAATATCAGTGAAAAACCAAAAAAAATATAGCATAGTTTAAATAGGTAATTGTTCTTACTTATTTTCTGTTTGAATCTGCTTATTAGGTCTAATTATAGCTTAATGATATCTGGTACTAGCATCTTGTTCTTTAAATTTCAACTTTATAAGCTAAGGATGGATACTTACACTTTAAAGGGGTGTTTGGCATAACAGTACTAACTGAGAGTTAGTACTGCTAGTGGTCCTTTGCTACTTTAAGTTGAGTTTAAATCCAATCTCTAGGTTTATAAGATTAGATTTAAGTTGTTTTATTGACTTATAATAATTTGTCTCTAAATTTGATAGTTAATTAGTAGAATTTGTTAGGTTATATCTAGAATCTAGTTCATTTTAAGCTCAAGTATGTTTTAGCTGTTTAGGTTTCTTAAATTGCACTCAGTTTAGTGGTTCAAAAGTGTAGAAACAAAGTTCCTAGGCCTGCACTTAGCAGTTTTATGTTTTGGTTACCAACTGCATCAGATAGGATTTAGCCAAAATGCCTTTTTCAATCTCAAAAATCAGAGGGTAATTTTTAGAGTTAGGTTTTGAAATTTTGTTTGCAAGTAGCTTGTAGGTCATTGTCAAATTGGTTCAGCTTAATTTGTTCTCAATAGTTCATCTTGTTATCTGATTTTAAGCTCAAAATTTAGAATTTGTCTTTTCAAAATAAAAGGTACACTCAGTACATGCTAAGCACATAAGCAGTTTTCACTTAGTTTTTAATTGATCATTTGAGTTTCAAAATGATTTTAAAAAGCTGTTCCAAGTAGCTTATTGGTCAAGGTTTAAGGTGATATAGCTCTTATAGCCATAAGGTTCTGTTTGCATGCTTAAAAATAAGCTCAAAAGTGCTAGTTTGGGCTATTTTGTTTGCAGTTAAAGGATAAGAGCTTAATTGATTGTTCCAGCTTATGGCTTATTCTTTTTGCTTAATTCTTGCTCAGGCTAGCTTATTAGGTTAGTTGTAGGGTAGTAATAGCTTATTTTCCTTAGGCTTAAGCTTAATTTTTGCTTATTTGTTTACTTATTTCAAGTAAAAAATCAAAAATATTTTTAGTGTTTTCTGTCACCATATTAAGCTGTTTTCTAGCTTATTTATAAGTTTTCACAAAAAAGTTTCTTTTTCTATCATTATTAACAAGTTTTATTCGCCACAAAAAGTGTTCTTTTATAAAAAATGTTCCTTATAAGCTGTTTGAATCATTTGGCTTTTTTCAAGTTTTTGCAAAAAAAGGGAAGAGGGGAAATCCAGGTGACAAGGCTCAACCGCTGGGACCTCACCCTCCTCAACCTTTTATAACAGAACTCAGACAACAACACACTCAACCATGCTGCCCTTAGGGACTGTTTTCGATTAAAACTATGGCAATAAACTTTAATTATAATAGTCATTTAATGCGCAGTTTTAGGCTTATAAGGCTTATTTGCTTCATTTACTAGCTTATTTGTTCTGCCCTTTTGTCGTTCTTTAATTTTCATGCATTCTCCATAGTTTGAGCTACTTTTCTGTATTTTTTCATAATTTTTATAATTTGTTTACTATTTTTAATAATTAATTTTCATTAAAACTGTTTTTAAATCATAAAAAATAAAATAAAAGTCAAAAAAATAAAAATTCTTTTTTCAAAATTTTCTTTATTTCATCATTTAGGACCTAGAAAAAATAGATTTTCTTTCGTAAGGTTAATATTTTGAAGTTCGACTTTTTAAAGAACGATTTCGTTACCGTTCTGTTTCTTTTGTATTTATAAAGAGCTTTATGTGTTCACAAATCGAGTTTTAGAATTTCCTAGCCTATTCCGTTATAAGTTAGTAAAATATGGATTATGAAAATTAGAAAAATCATGTTTTAGTGTGTAAAGTTTTAGATAATTTAGGCTTTAAATGTCGCGGTGTTTTATTCTTGTTTACATTTATATATTAGCTTACCGTTGTTTAATTTTCATTTCTTATTTTCGTTGCATTTATCTACTTGTCAATTATATTAGTTAAGATGTGAAGAAAACCCAAATCAAAACTCTATAAAACCATTCAAAAACCGACGCGATCACAGTTATTACTTAACCGACTTTCAAAATTCAACACGGCATCGTCGATGGAAAACGACGCGCTGGGATGTATTTGAAGACAACTTTGGTTAAAAGTTTGGTTTCGTGTGAACCCGAACGGAAAATACTTACTATACGTATTAATATGATATAATGCATTAATATAATGATGTAAAGTAGGTGGAGTTTCTGGGACAAGCAGCGTATCAAATTTATGGGTCGCCTTTGCGCGGGGAAGTGTGTTACGATTATACGGTGTTTCGATCTAACTAGATAGTGTTTTTGAAAGAACCTTTCCTCGTGAGAGTATTTTCTGTTGTGCGAATAGTTAACACTTCTATTTCTTTTATTATTTATATTAAAAATAATCGCATTTGTGAATCGTTGTTAATGCTTCACCGTATAGATTAATACGGGCTAAAAGGAAAATTTAAGGCAGGGGGGTTTGATCATCATCACCTAAAGGAGAAAGGGTGTAATCTAAATAGCGCCTCACCTTACCTAAACTCTCCGCTTTCTTGTACGATAATTTTAGAAGCTACCGTAGCACTGTTTAATTTTCGTTTACCAAAAGTATTTTTTTTATTATTTTAATTCCTTTTCTTATGACATTAAAATTTCAAAGCACCAAAATATTCTCGCGCATTACCTCTTGATCCGTTTAAATTCTTTCTTCTTTCCCTAAATTGTTTTAATTCTTTCTTATAGACGTCATTTAACCAAGCTGTGAGTGTACTGGTGTGGATCCAACCATGTGAAGGCTTTTATTGTATGATCTATGGTACGAGTGTCCGCAGTGTGGTGTATTAATCCTCTACTTGTGAAAACTTGTTTAAGATTCTACTTATGGTGATGGAAAGACCAGTCACTTGTTTTGGATGTGAAGAGCCCAGTTAAGAGGAGGATTTTGTTTCATTTTACACTTCAAGAGATTGAAATTCATTTCGATTATAAACGACAAATTCAAATTCTTTCATGAATCCTCACAAATTTTTCCGACTAACCCTCACACAATCCCAAGGAGAGAGCACTAAATATTTGTGAGAAAAGTGGAAACGATGCTCATCTAATGATTCACGATTGTTCGCCTCAAGTTCGTTTGTATTACCAATCATAAACCCGTGGCTTCGATCATAAAACTTTCGATAATAATTTCAGCACTAACTCACCAATTTTCCACAATAATATCTAGTTGTGATGGGAACAGCGGGGGTCCTTCATGGCGACTTTTCAGTGTCAAGCCGGGCGATGAAACCAAAAAATGTTATTGAATACTAATTCTTCGGGCTTTTGACCAAGTTACAAACGCCCCTTCCATAATCCCGTCATCTGCATCATTCACGCTCAAGAAACGAGTAAAGAAGGTGTTGCATAAAAGTCTAGAGAAGGACTTAATGAAAGCTATTCAAACCAGTTCTTAAGGAAGTTTAGGTGCGTATATCTTTGGAGAAATGGCCAAAAGTTTTATTGGTAGCCATGGGAGAATTTTTCAAATTAAGCATGCTGTTACGGACAAGCATATCAGACAAGAAGATGATTTCAAGAATTGATGATAAAACACCTTGAAGATGTGCGAATTATAATCAGGAAACTATCTGAATTTATTAATAGTTCAAGTTGCGAATCGTCTGACATTCTATAATGGGAAGATGATGAGTATCAAAATGTTATAGTATATGAAAGCTAAAGAAATCACACCAGACTTTACTCGATCGATTGGAGTCCTCGATAAACATCACTAAGTATGGGGGAGGACCGAGTCATCTTAAACATTATTACCTGGAAACGGAAAGTCTAACTGTTGAGAACGCTTATCCCAATCCCAAAGTGAGTTGAGGATATTTCCGAAGATATTTTGTGATGTAGCAAAGTCTGTATTATTTTTGATACCGAATGTGGTGACATATTAAACTTTTTGGCTTAGTCGAAGATAGTTCGATCACAACTCCTAAGGTTGATTTTCTCCCCTAGGAGTTCTGTCGGGAACTCGATTTTAATGATCAATTTTACTGGGAATATGATTGAAGTAACGATTTGAAGAAGAAGATTATGATGATGAAGAAGGAAGAATTGACAATGATATCGTTCAAATTAGGAAGGAGCGTAGGATTCTTCGAGAGAAATATTAAACGTCAATCTTCTCATTGATAAAATGGATCGAATCATAGAGAAACCTCACACCGGTTTATTCCTTTTGTGGCTTGAAAATCCCTCCACTTCTCCTAATCCCAATATGGATATTTAACTTTGCTTGACAGAGAAGGTTGATACGATTTCTTGTTTCGAAAGATTCGACATACCCGGTCCGGTGATTGTGATTAGCGATTTAGACCTCGGAAAGGGGATATCGTTTTCTGTTGTGACAACTACATAACGAAGATACCGATCCTGAGTATGAGCGTTAAACCTTCGACAAATGATACACCGATGCAATCCCAGTGATAAACCATATTGATGAGCTTAATGAGAGACGGAAATGTTTTTGACGCCAGGGGGATGTGAGATTAGATGCATCTCAGAATATGTGAAGATGGACAATTCCTACGCAGTTGTTCATTCGGACATTCTCAGCCGTATCTCACCTATCCTGTGGAATTCTCCTTTTACTTCTCATCACACCGGATAAAGACACGTAAGTTAAACCCTATTTTTGACCTCGGCATCTCCTCTTAGAGCCGGTGGCATCTCATCGGGATGGAACTTTCATGTGCTTTAATGTTTATCCAAACATTAATGAAATCCCGATTAAGATTTTCATTTCCAATTTGCTTCTCCATGGACAACTTAATTCGGGGTCAAGTCTAATGCTCATGCTACTACACGAGTAACACAACTAATCATTTTCTAACTTCTTATCAAGTTTTCTAAAGCAAATGATGTGAAGGAGGCTCGCCTCATTCATTTTCTCTGTGTTCATGTTTGTATATTTTTATAGTCACAGGATTGCCTCGGATTTTTGAGCCTCTTCGTGTTCATCCGTCTTCGCAACATCATGATCCTCGAAGGTTTCATTTAAGGAATCTGATATCCTAAAAAATCCTTATGTCGACTAAACGTTTATCATTAGTCATACTTGAATACACGGCTTTAGATTACGTAAGAAAACCCCTTATATCAAGAATAATTGCATTAGGAATTAGTATAGGGGAATCTCACATTTGATGACAATTTGTTAGTTTTAGTAATGGGAGAGATCTAGTCGATTTATGTGGGCCTAAGCTAGCCGTGTTTTCATGAAATCTATCGTTTTTACCAAACCAAAATATCAAAAAAAATTAAAAAGTAAAAGATTTTCAAAAATAAAATAATGTGTTTTGTCACAGAATTTGACTTTCCTGCTGGGGTAGGAATAAGAAATAAATTTTGACTGCCGATCGGAGCGAAGTATGAGCCATAGCTTGTTCCAATAACATTAGAGATTAAAGCGTTCGCAGAAATCTATCGCGAAGAACGAAAAATGAGTAAAGTTAATTATGAGTCGAGATGCTAAAAAGGATTATTTGGAAAATACTAATAGGATTAATATGTAATTTGTGCATTTTCTCCATACAGTTCCCTAACCGGAATATATATATACTGCTGTATATTGGGAGATTCAACTTAAATCAACAAATTTAATTAGGTGTATGGGCATAGAAATTTTGTCTTAGTTCACAATTTATACTTGAATTTTTTAAAAGGAAGTCTTCTCAATAATAATATTAAAAAGTAAAGCAATAAAATAAAAAAATAAAAAACAATATATAGTTAGATATATTATATATATAATATATATATATATATATATATATAATATATATATTTATTTATTATAGTATGATGAATAAAAATTTAGAAAAATTATGATGAAAGAATAAAGAAAGATATAAAATTAAGTAAAAACTGAGGAGCTGATAAAAGTTTATACTGCCTCTTTCAGCCTCACAACCGATAGAGGTAGTCTTCTACTAGAAAGCCATCATAGTATGAATAAAAAATCGGCGAGACTTAGATAAAAGTTTGCTGGCATTCTTGCCGTCTCACGGAAATACCGATGTTGGCAGCCTTCTAAAAGGTCAGAGGTTTGATCCAATTGCATAAATGTTATGTTTAATATTAAGTTTGAATTAATAAATAAATCTTTTTGTTAAATTTAAATATGCTTTTGAACTTTGACTCTATTTTAAGTTTTTATATACGAGAAACCTGAGAGTTTTTGAAACCTAAGGGTGCCGATGAGTGCCGCGATACAAGATCTCTAGTGGGGTGTCAAAGGCCTTGGTCACTTAGGGCCGCAAATAGGTTGGAAGTGCCAGACGAAAGTCGCTACAATGGGATGATCTCAGCTCTTCAACTCATATATATCTCATGGAGGCAAACAGTGAAGATAAGAATTTTGCATAAACAGTAATCCAGCGGTTGATAAGTTAGAAATAGCACATTTCACCTAAAAATAATAATGTGGGAGTGAAAAGTTCACAAGTTGCAAATATGAGTAGTGTTAGCATCTTAACTGATATTTAACTGTGATTTCGTTTTAAGCTTTGTTTGGAGCAAGTAAAAAGTCAAGAACGATGAATTTATCTTTTTTTTGGGCATTTTCGGATCGAAATGCATCTTGTTCTATGATCCCTAACGGTTATGAAAATAACGAAAGTCAAATTAGTTAGTTGCTAAAATAAAAAATAATAATAAAAAAAAGAAAATATAATAATAATAATGAGAAAAAGAGAAAAACAAAAATATTAGTGGTAATGAGCGTATATCTTCAATAATGGTAAAAATGGGGCTTCTCTAAACTCTTGATTCTTTAATTCACCTCGATGAACACTTAGCTACTTTTCGAGGTAATTAGTCGAGGGGATCTGAATAATTTTAGTTTTCTAAGTGCTTTACTTATGGAGCATTGCAGAGGACACGACAATACCTTATGTAAATGGGGGAATTTGTATTGTGGCGTATTTTACAGCTTTACTCTTTTACTACCATTGTAAAACTGATACAGCCAAAAGACCAAAAAACATGTAATAAATGGCAAATACATCTGTTTTTTGTGTTTGGAAATGTGCAGGTATGAATATTGTAAGAAATGGAACAAAAATCAAAAGCAAAAACGGACAAACCAAGACACGAGAAGGAAAGAATGCCAAGAGCCGGAATTATCAAGGCTATGGACAACAAAAGTCTAACCCGTGGCAACAATTGTCTTAGTCTCACAAAATAACAAAAACCCTCAAAAATCCGCAAATTTAGCCCTTATGTTAAAGTTCAAATCTCCACAAATCTTAAATACATAACACCTCTCGTTAGATCCTAATTTATTATGATAAAGACTAGCCGGCTCGTTATGTTTCTACTATAAAAACCGTACAACCCTTTACCCTTTTTACCCAAGGCCGCAAAACAAACCCCAGCCCAAGTTTTGTGTTTTATAAAATAGCCCAAGCCCAGTGGTCAAAGAAACCTTTACCCCGGTCAATAAAAAACGCTAAAAGCATTTAAAAAGGTAACCGCGCGAAAGGTGGAGTTTCTGTTCTACAAGCATCTGTACCCAAGAAATTACGAATCTGTGTTAAAATCTGAGCAGGTAAATCCTATATCCACCTCAATCCTACGGGCGTGGCAACGAAGATGCTATAGTCCGACGAAGAATCCATGTCAGACATACAAAAACGTCACCAAGCTCTATGATGTGGCTAGCATAACAAAGAATGACACACGAGCTTTAAAAACAAACACAACAAAGATGGGGAAAGTTTGGGCACTAAAACAATGTAGAAACAGAAGCACACCCTCCTAAAGAAGTGGGCATACAACTTTGGCAATCCGTTGTCTCTACACTCTCGACCAAGGGCTAATAAATTGAGATCATGATTGATCAGTTATTGAAGGTCCAAAACAAGTAGAAGCGACTAAGGACCTGGAACCTTCCTCTAAAAGGCCTTGATCAAATAAGAGGCTTCACTCACTTCACGGGCAAGGGCATCTATTAGTAAGGGGATAATGTTAGATTAGTGTATGTTATAAGCAATATACAGCATATTTGTCCAGCTTACTTGTCATAAACTTTTATGTAATTTCCTATTTAAGCAATTAATCTCACTTTTTCATTTAATAAAATACTGTTTGTGCTATAATTCTTTTCTTTTCCATATAAGCAAAAAATGATTCAATAAGTTTACTAAAAGTTGGTACAAGAGGGCGCATTAAGGCAAACTGCTCTCTTAAATATTTATTAGTTCAAAAAAGCTTTTCTAAGCTTGTTTTGAGTTTGGTTTTGCAAATTTCAAAAGTTATTGGTTAAAAGGATTTTGGATTTTAAGCTCAGTTTAGGATGAAAAAGCTAAATATGGAATGAGCTTATGGGAATTCATGAGTGCATATACCTAAGCATGGTAGGTAAATAAGCTACCAATATCATACCCCACCATGTTTATTGTGAGTCAGACGGAAGAGGCACACTTCATTTACACAACATTATAAGTTAAAGCAGTAGTAGCTTAATCTTATCTGCATTATGTAGACTTATTGATTGCTTATACAACTTAATAGTCTTCATTAATTCAGTTAATCACGGTATTATTCATGCTTTATTTGTCGTTGTTAAATTCTATCATTGTGTGCTATTAAAATATAGTATTAAAGATCTTATTTTGCATATTTCTGTCTTAATATAGTGAAAAACCTCAAAAATATAGCATAGTATAAAAGCATATTGTTCTTACTAAGAAAGTTCTGTTTGAAATCTGCGTTATGTAAGGTCTATATTATATCCTATGAAAACTGGGGGGGGTACTTAGCATCGGTTGTTCTTATAAATGTCAAATATGTTATAAGCTAAGGTAAGGAAACCAAACACATTACGAAAATTGGAGAATTGTCCGAACCAGACCAGAGCCATCGACAAACTACCACAATAGGTACCAAGACACCAAACCCAAATGTGTAGAAATCCCCACCACACACACGTTAACACCCGTCAACGCAAACCTAAGTAAAACAATCCAACACAACCAAAAACACACCGCCAAGAGCAATTATGCCAAACGTACTCTACATACTACACAAACTCAACTACTAACCAAAACCTCACCATACATAAAACGCATAAGATCGTTCACAACCCAATGTCCCAAACGAAAGCTAGTGAAACCCCTCCGACATACGGAACGCCCAGTACCCACGGGTCCAGCCCACGCATAAGTAACAGTAGAAATGGAACCCACCAGCCGAGTCCCCGAACCCAATCGTGTCCCCCATCTCAAAGAACCCACAACCCACACTCGGGTACAAAAAGACTCTAACTTAAAACTCCCCAAACTAAAAACCCTACTCAATAACGGACCAGGGGACCCAAGTGTCAAACTCAACCGAAAGAACACCCTACGGTAACCACTAGTACTCAGCGAAAACCTCGTCCCCCAGACCGGAAATAGTTACAAAGTATCCCCCAAAGCAGTGCCCTCACATATAAACGATGCTAGGGACGCCCCACATTCAGTAAACCCAACGTAAAAACCTAGTCACCTAAGCGAAACCTCGTACTCAACTAAGGACCAATTTAACCAGAGCACACTTCACAACTGTTCCAACAATGAGACAGTAAAGCAAGCAAAACCCTAATCTCAACCCCTCAATCACGAGAAGCTGGCAGTGTTAAACTAAATGCCGAAGTCCCTGCAACGCTCGCAACCTAATGTCAAGAACCATAACCCCGGATCAACGAGTGTGCAACAAACAATAAAGCAAAAATTACCCCAATGCACATGCAAGGCTTATGGTAGGTACGGATAGATATATGGTATAATCTCAAAATATCTAAAGGCTGACTAACCGTATCCAAATATCAAAAAAAGAAAACAACAAACCCTACCCCACCGCCCGCCCCACAAAAACTATAAAACATACACCGTACTCATACCTGTACATATAATATCCACTCATCTAACACCGTAAGAACCCCCCCCGTAAACATAATCACCACCCATGACACCAACACTCGGATGGTTTTCAGAATAGCACCCCAATATTCAAAAACCCCCGAAAAAAGAGGCCACACCCCCCCCACTTCCTCTTGTGAACCACCCGATCGTCCCCTGTGCACTACCCCGTCCCACCACGCCAGCCATACCCCCATTTAATCAACCTACCTCCACACAACACCCACTCGTCACCCTCTGCCCAGTTGGATTATTCGGAATATACTTTTCAGAACCAGTTCAGCATTCAAAAGACCTTACACCCAGAAATACATGCATAGTAAGCAACATATCATACCTATTACTGTCAACATATGAACTTGGGCCCCCTATCAGAAACAAAAAAAAGCGAAGCAATCACATATTATGGGGCAACTATCTACCAAAAAACCCTAAAAAAACACCAAATATACCACATGGAAAAGTGTCTCCAGATACTAAATCCATCCCCCGATAGTGAAAATCCCTACCACGAACCCATCCCCCCCCCCTTACCCCCCCCTGCACCAACAAATTAGTAACCCCCCAAAACAATAACACCAATACCGTGACCTGCTTTTGCGCCCCTCTCAAGATCAAATCTACCTTATACACCTCAAAAATCCCAAACACAATAATCCCTACCAGTCTCAAAAGTACTTAACCCGTACAACAGGAAAAACAACAAATAAACAAACACCCAAACGTGAGATAACACACTCAATACGATAACACGGATTTATTGGAATTCATTTACCAAATGCCTAAATACAAATCCAAGTAGACCTACCCCATCGTCAACGGTGCCCCAACGGCCTCCCACCAAAACGTGTAAACCGTAACGTCACCCAACGGTTACAAACCCTTGTGACTCGAAAAAACCAAGGCTACGAAACCCAAACCATGAAACGATAAACCAAATCAAGCATCCATAGGAAAACACTAGAAAACTTGCCTATCAACCAAACATGATCCTTTAAAGTCGTAATCGACCATGAAATTTTAACTTAACCTACCCGTCAAAGGACCCCAACACCCTGCTCATAACCGCGCGCCCCATCAAAAACTCCTATCACAAGGACTTAACCGCATTATCCAGTTCACAGGCTACTTCGAGCCACAAATCCCGGGAGCTGAAAACCCAAATCAAAATCTTTAAAACCATTCAAAACGCGCGATCACGGACTTAACCGATTTTCAATTCACGCTTCGTCGAGGAAAAACGACCCGGGAGGTTTTTGAGACAACTTTAGTTAAAAGTTTGTTTCTTGAACCCGACGGAAAATACTTACTATACTATTATTTGATATAATCCTTATATATTATATATATAGTGTGTTCGGAGCGTATCAATTATCTTCTGCAAATCGATCCAAATGTACTTACTAAAGATATTGATCGATTTAAGACTTACAAAGAATATAAGGACGATTGGATATATGAGTGGAATAAAGATGTGACATGGGTGCATGAAAGACTATGGACGGAGAATGGAGCATGGAAGGAACCAATTCTAGTTAAACATCATTGTACGCCATTTAATTATAAAAGTTGGTATTCGGAGTGGCCTACCTTTAGCTGGAGAGAAGATATTTTAATGGAGGAAACTTACTTGGAGCTTACATAGTTGGAAACACACTCCGTTACCAAGATTTAGAATGGTACGATGCTTTGAAGGATAGCAAACTCAAAGAGGAAGCTTTAAAAAATAAAGCTATCATGGAAGGAATGATTGACGATAATGATAAATCAAGTAATAATGGTTGGAGAAGATGGGACGGCTATGAGATTGCCGACCATGATCAAGAAGAAAGAGAATATGAGAATGAACATGAAGATGAGGAAAGATGTGAATTGTTTGATGATCATGAGTTGCGAGTTTGCACTGTGAGAAGATTTGAGATGATCAAGTATTTATTTGAACAAGACGAAGAGTATGTTGCTGTTAAAGAAGATGAATACGAAGATTTGACGATTACAAGCAAAGATGCATGCCGAGCATACCAAGAAATCTTTCGCATGATGGACGAAGGATGGATGGTAACAAGAGCCGAATGAAGGAAGGAAAAAGAGTAACTTGAAGACTAGCTGAAAGAAAAGTGCTTCCCGAGAGACAACCCGGATTGTTATTTATTTTTAACAAGTCTGTCTTCCCAGACATCAATACGGCGTATCCGCTCCATACCATACAGTGTATTGAATGTCTAGACGTTATGAGTCCTTTATTTTTATGCACTTTAAACATTAATGCCAGTTCTGTCAATACGGCGTATTCATGTACATGATGCAGTGTATTCCAGTTTATGGATACGGCGTATTGGTCTCCTATACAGTATATTTAGCTTATTTAATTAACCGTAGATACCCGAGATATGATTTTGCATGTTTTTCCTGTATTTTGCATAGGACCTCACTGCAAAGAAATCGATGATGTTGGTGAAGTATCTACAATATGGATATCTAGAAGTGTTGGGAGTCTTGAAATCTCAAGACACTGTTCAACACGCATTCTTGCTCATAAACTCAACTTGGAGAATCTACTAAGCAAAATAGCAGGGGAGTTTCGCATTCTAATTCTTTTTAATTCCTGTTTTTAATGTTTTATCTATACAACGAGGACGTTGTATAATTCAAGTTGGGGGGGGGGGGGTGAGAATTAGAATGTATACTTGTCTTATTTTTCACATTAAAATGCTTAAATTGTGCTTAAATTTAAATATTTTCAAGCATACTTTTGTGCAAATTACTAGTTACATACCCCGCACACAATAACTGATAACATTAAATAATTAATACTTTTATATATCAAATTACCGCGTTTATGGCCTTACTTTATATTATTTTTATATGAATTCGGTACTTAATTTATTTATTTATTTGGCGAATTCAGGTAATTAGAGGCGTTAGAACGGAAAAGATGCGAAAAAATGGCAAAATGAAGAAAATATAACTAAAACCGCATTATGGATGCTTAGAAGATATTACGGCGTAACGTCCCGCAGGAGTTACGTCGTAATCAATTATTAATTACAAAGAATTGGTGCTGACGAAGCATTATGGCGTAACGTCCCGCAAGATTTACGCCGTAAACTATTTATTGTTGAAGATAATTACGCTGACAAAGGGTTACCGCGTAATGTGTCGAAATAATTACGCCGTAACATATTTTAATACTAATTGAAGAAATGATGTGTCAGAAGGTTTACGGCGTAACGTGGTCAATGCCGTTACGCCGTAAAGAGGAGTCGACACAGGGACTGATGTTGCACAATTACAATGAAGTTTCGAAAATAAAACTAAAACAACATGGAAGACGAGGGACTATTTTTGCAATTATTATAAAATGAATGCACCATTCATTCATTCGTTCAATTTCACTCGGTGTGTTCAGCCGCCAATTAGAAAAAGGAAGAAAAAGTTGTACGCAACAGGTGTATGGCAACTTTTCGGGGTTTGCCCTGGCCTTCGACTAGGAGATCGAGAGCATTAATTCAACACAGTTTGTAATCATACTTCAATTTATTTTGGTCAATATAATTTAATTATTATTTTAATTGAGCAGATCATGCGTTTTAATTTATTGTTGCTATGTTATTAATTGTGTTTTATTATGTGTTCTTGGCATTTAATTATTTAATTATCTTTTTGATTATTAAGTTATGATCTCGTTGTTTTATCGCTATCTTTATTATTTTATTTAGTGCATTTAAGTGATCCTTATGACCTGAGTAGGTATTGATTTGAGGTTGAGTGTAGTCAAGGAGCTATATGATCTCAAAGACTTTGACACGCACGATTGTCTGCAAGTTGACCAATACCTATAGTCATTCGTGCTAGATCAATTAGGCGATCCCTTAACATTAATACATGGTTTAGTGTGCAAGCTAATTAGGAGACCACCTATTTAGGATTAAGTGTATCTCATAAAATAAGTGGCTGTAAGATTGCGACAAGACATTGCACTAGACACCATAGTAATTAATTGTGTTCTTCCTTTCTAATTGTCTGTCACTATACCTATTCCCTTTTCGACAACAAGGCTTACCACCAAAGCATCCTGCAATAATGCTACTAAAATTCCAACATGCTTTCTTTACTGCTTTCTTAGGTATATTAATAAACCAGTTAGAAAATTAGAGACACAAACCGTTCTTTGGGTTGACACCCGTACTTACTAATCACTACACTATACACGATAGGGTACACTGCTCTTTAGTTCGTAAGAATAGTCAAGGTAGTTAGGGTTTTATAAATGTAAATCCTGACGTAGTTTTATTTAAAAGAAATTACGCATCAAGTTTTTGGCGCCGCTGCCGGGGAACGGTTTTTGTTGTTTTTGATTGTTTGATTGATATATGTGTGTTTGTTTCAACAACGTCTTGATATTGAAGATCCTCAAACGGATAAGCCCGCTTGGGATCTTATTGCAGAGATCTTCAATGACAATAAACTTACTTGTTATATTGCATTGAAGGCCAAATTGCATTCCTTGAAGCTTGGAGACTTGACTATCGATGCTTATTTTTGTAAGATCAAATCCATTGCTTGGGTCTCCTATTAACAATGATGATATGGTTACCATTGCTCTTGAGGGCTTACCCGATAAGTATGACAATGTGTCTAGTATTATTGTTTATCGGGAGCCTTTCTAGGATCTTAAGATGGTTCGTTCTATGCTCACTACGGAGGAGATGTGGTTGATATTAATGGCTCAAGTTACACCTATTGATTCCACATCTTCGTCACCTATGGTTTTGTTAGCTAACTCCGGTAACAATACTGGCCCTTCTGCAGGTACTTCTGGTAAGATTAATAAGTCGTGTTTTAATTTTGCTCGAGGCTTTTGTCGTTTTGGTGATAGTTGTAGATATATACATGGGGTACAACTAAGGGGGTCAATGGTAATAATTCCCTTTGGTCATCCCTCGATGAACACTTAGCTACTTTTCGAGGTAATTAGTCGAGGGGGATTGAGATTCTTAGTTTTCTAAGTGCTTACTTATAGCATTGCGTGAGGACACGGCAATACCTTAGTATGGGGGAATTTGGTATGTGATATTTTACACATACCTTTTACCTTATAAAACGAACTCAAAAGACCAAAAACATGTAAAAATGGCAAATATATGCTTGTTTTTGTGTTTGTGTATATGCAGGTACGGATATTAAGGGAAAACAATCAAAGCAAAAACGGACAAAGCACGAACACGGGAACGGATAGAGTGCACAAGAGCCGGGAGTTTCTAGCAAAAGGTCAACAAAGTCAACCTTGGTCAAACCACAAAAGGACAAAACCCTCAAAATACCCAAAATACCCTTAATGTTAAATAACTTTCACCAAAAGTCCTTAAAACCCTAACACCGTTAGTCTTCTTATTATAAAGGCTAACGGTCGTTAACCCTTTATAAACAAAACCCTTAAATCCCTTTAACAATCCCGAGCCCAAATAAATCACCATGCCCAATTCTTTTACCCGAGCCCAGGTCAACACCTATTTCCCCGGGTCAAACGAACGTTATAAAAAGAAAAAAAGGGCGCGAAGGGGAATTACTATTCACCCTTCGTCCCAAGTTTTACCCTACTCAAATTAGAGGGTTAAACCCATTTCCCTTCAATTAATTACGTGGCTTTAAGATTCCAAGCACAACGCTCCAAGTCAGCAGGAAATATGTCATCAAAGCCCTATGATTAGCTCTCTAACAACAAGAATGACACGCGGACAACAAACATGTAGGATCCCGTTAACACTTCATAACATACAATCGATCACGAAATCGGAACTAGAAATGAGAAAGAAAGAGTTGTTCTAGAGAGAGAAACTAGAGAGAGAGATGAGAGAAAAGAGAAAAGATATTTCTTAGATATTTTGAACAACTAACTTTTCCAAGTGGAAAAGTTCCTTATATACCCCGACACTTAAAAGTGACGCGCGGGATATTTAACTAGGACCCGGGCTCGGGTTTTGCTTGGGATTAAACCCAAAACATATACAATATTAGATTATCTATCGAGCCCGATTCCCGATATTATCCTATTACAACATTAACTAATTAAAGACCGAAGCTCCATCGTAGAGTGACCGAACTTCCTTGTTCGACTCAATAAATTGAGGCTAACAATCTCCCCCGAAGTGAGGTCTTGAACACGGGAACGAGCTTCCTTTATTGACTCAATAAAATTGAGGCTAACAATCTCCCCCGAAGTGAGTTCATTGATGACACTCCTTCATGAGATCAGTGAGATTGCTTTTGTCGTTTAAGCTCGAGTGTTCTTGGTCTTTGTCTTCATTGTAAGCTTGAAATGTGACTCGAAATGGTGCTTCCCAAAATGGTAACCAAGTAGCATGCACTTAATTACCTGAGAAAAACATGCTTTAAAACGTCAACATAATGTTGGTGAATTCTTAGGTTTATGTAAGAATAAAATGTTGGACCACAAGATTTTAAGTCTGCAATAATGGTTACACATACAATATCACAAAAAGTAATACGATTTTTCTTTCCCCAAGCTCATGACACCGATTTCAATTCAATTCTACACAACATTGCAATGTGAGCAAATTAATGCAAATAATTGTTGCTGCCTGTTAGATATCAACCCGTAACATCTAAAAAACCGAACATGTATACGTCCGTTAAGTTTTTCGGTCCGCCGAAACTATTGAGTGAAACTCACTGGGCGAACTCACCCGAGGGGGGGACGCGGGTGAATATGGCCGGAATGGCCTAAATATCTGCAAGTGATGAAGAGGGGGGGAGGGGGGGGGGCGCGCAGAGGGGTGGTGGGCTTATGCGTTGTGCGGGATGGTACAGGTCTCGTTTTCTTCCCAAGGTCATCGCGGTATTGGGGGTTTGGGTGGTGTGGGGTATTTGAAAGACACGGGTGTTCGTATTGATAGTGTACTCAACTGCGGTACACAGCAGCGCGAAGCATAAGTGAAGGTCTGAATAACGCTAAATACTATAAAAGGAGACACTTTCTAAACCAAATCAGCGAGATTACGTACAGTAGCGATAACCCAACTACTGCCGTCATCTATGCTACTATAACTCTGACACTAATAGAGAATGTGAATCGTTGCTGTCCGCGACTGTTCGATAAAGTACACTGATAAATTCTGATCTAACATATTCGAGGCGCGACGCTTGTCAGAGTCGAGCGATTGCATCTATCACTCAACTATGTTCAGACACGTCTGTAGATACAAAACGATACAATAATGTTAATCCGACGACAAGAGTACAGCCGGGCATATGCAGACTTCATCC
Source organism: Tanacetum coccineum (assembly GCA_026074375.1). Classification (NCBI taxonomy): domain Eukaryota; kingdom Viridiplantae; phylum Streptophyta; class Magnoliopsida; order Asterales; family Asteraceae; genus Tanacetum; species Tanacetum coccineum. The sequence continues at coordinate 27,880 of BQNB010024129.1, forward strand.
AGATGAGAGACAGTGTCTAGATATGCTACGATACAGGACATCATTATAATTTCTACTATTAATTATGAGGGCGAACATCAAACTATGAATGTCGTCGATAAGGTACCGGTAGGCAACCTATTTAATTATAGGTCGATTTAGAATACGCATGAAAATATAGAACAATACACTATATTTTATCTTATTATATCACCACCTATTCGTTTTAGACTTAGATTATAAATCGAAATAATGCTTTCGTTAAGTTTATCATTTTTATTATTTTTACAACGACAATATATATAGTCTAGTTATTTTATAAAATAATATTTATAAAGTTTTAAACCGCGTATAAATATTATATAAGTGACGCTATATTATATCCTAAGGTTTTTATAGTCCAAACGGACCGAAAACGTCCGAAAACAAAATTTTACTATCCATGTCAAGAAAAATAGTGCATAAATTTTTATAACACTTTCCGAAAAATAGTCAAAGTTTGTTTAAGAATAACTCACTCGTTTTACACTTTTGTGCTTCAAAACTCGCGCTTCTTTAGCGAAAAATCATTCCTGGCCATTTTAGTTTTATACTTAAGCCGGTTCGGACCCAAAAGTGATTAAAAATAGGATTTACAAATCTGCCAGATTTTTGCCGAAAACTGTATTTGTCGGTATTGTTTCAAATCTAGTTTTGACCATATATTATTCGTTTTACATTCGTTTTACATCCGTTTTTCGAGTTCTTTATATGAACGGAATCGTATTAAGACGTACTAACATATTTTTACGGTTCTAACTCGTCGAAAAATCTGTAACTAACTGTTTTATACCTGTTGTCCCAAGGGGTGTTTTATATACTTTCAAAACCTAATTTAAACCTCATTTTTACACAACAAAATCCTTCTAACTTAACCACTTCATCCACAATCACAATCAACACATCCAAACTAACCTAATCTCATCCAACACTTCTCAACACAATGAATAATTATATGAAATAACTTGTACCTAAATAAGCTAGTTTACAGATAATAAACTTGTTAACATGTTTAATAATCATAAGTATGTAGTGTTCTTGATCTCTTTGCAAATGTTTATAAAACTAGTTGGTGATATAACTTAATAATCATGATGTTTAAGCACATAAACGTATTACTTAAGTATGAAAATATGTAAATAATGTGTACAAATTTTAAAATGAGTGTTTATGCTTACTTGTTGTAGTGAAGAATATGATGATAACTTAAAAATACTAAATACCCCAACAAATTTATAACCCAAGAACTTGTAAACCCTAACTTATTTTATAAACCCTTGCTTCCAAAATAGAAACCCTAACTTGCAAATCAACTTAAAACACCTTATAATACACCCTTGATAACACTTGTATACTTGTAATATTGTAAAAAATGGAAACTGTGAAAAGTTTTCTTGTTTATTTTGAGCATGGGCTTATTGGAGAGGAAACAAGAGAGTGTTTATGATTTTTGGCAAGTGAAAAGTGAAGTGAAAGGCTTGTTGTAGTTCCTTTTATAATCAAAATATCTACAAGACAATTTTACATCACATCCATGGTTTCAAGGAGGGAGGGAGTGGCATTTGTAAGGGATTGGTATGGGGGGATTGTCTTGTATAAGTAGTAGCTAGAATTTGTAAGAGATCTTGAAAAAGTGGGCAAATCAAGCACATGGCAATTATCTTTGTAAAACTTGATGTTGTTTTGTGTTTGTGTATGCTTACAACCAGCCATGGTGTATTTGTAGGTAAAAATTATATAATTTTTATATATTGGGTATAATTATAGGTATTTAGTTAAGTGTAGAAAGGTGGCATAGTTTAAATGCATGCATGAAACCTCAAAATGCAAAACGTAAATGTTTTACGTAACGTATAAAAATAAAATATAAAAAGTTATAAATTATCTTCGTAATAATTATATAACACTTGTTTGACTGTTTGATGTCAGTTTACGTTGATTGTTGATTTTTAGTTTACGCAATTTAACTAAACGGTTAAAATTAAAAGTAAACGCGTAAAAGTCTAAAATAAATAATTGAGAGTTTGTAGTCGTAAAATGACCTGAAATGACAGATTGTCACAGTCTTCCCCTTTTAAAAGATCTTTGTCGGCAAAGCTCAAGTCATGGTATGGGACGAAGGTGCGAGATTGGTGAAGAGATGCTGATACTTCTTTTGGAATTGGTCTTCATGTTTCCACGTGAACTCGGGACCTCTTATAAAGTTCTATCGAACCTTGATAATGGGGATACGGCTTTGCTTCAACCGCTTGACTTCACGATCCATGATCTCCACGGGTTCTTCAACGAAGTGGAGCTTATCATCAATTTGTATTTCATCAAACAGAATCACAAGTGACTCATTGGATAAACACTTTTTCAAATTAGACACGTGAAACGTGCTATGAACCCTACTTAGTTGTTGAGGAAGTTTGAGTCTATAAGGGATGGGTCCAAATCTTTCTAACGCCTTGAAAGGTCCAATATACCTCGGGTTCAACTTCCCCCGTTTGCCAAAACGTATAACCCCTTTTCAAGGCGAAACCTTCAACATGACCTTGTCACCGAATTTAAATTCTAAAGGCTTACGCCTCACATCGGCATAGCTCTTCCGACGATCACATGCGGCTTGAATTCTGCTTTTTATTTGAATGATCTTTTCAGTAGTCTCGTGAACATTTCTGGACCGGTGAGCTGAACATCTCCAACCTTGGCCCAACAAACAGGAGATTGACACTTTCGACCATAAGGTGCCTCGAACGGTTCCGCTTTGATGTTTATATGGTAATTATTGTTGTATGAGAACTCAACTAGCGGTAAGTGTCTATCCTAACCATTTCCAAATCTATTACGCAAGCGCGTTATATATCTTCAAGAGTTTGAATGGTTCTTTCGCTTTGTCCACCAGTCTGCGGATGGTAAGCAGTACTCATATGCAAACGAGTGCCTAAAGCCTCCTAAAGTAACTGCCAAAAGCGTGATGTAAACCTGCTATCATGGTAAGAGATGATAGAGACTGGTATTCCATGCCTCGAGACTACTTCTTTCAAGTAAAGCATCGTTAATCTCTCCATCTTATCAGTTTCTATTATTGGCAGAAAATGAGTAGACTTGGTAAGACGATCTATAATCACCCAAATGCTATCTTAACCACTTGACGTCTTAGGGAGCTTTGTGATGAAATCCATGATGATGTTATCCCACTTTCATTGGGGTATCTCAGGTTGTACCAACAAACCAGATGTTTTTTGGTATTCAGCTTTGACCTTCGAACATGTCAAACACTTGCTAACCTAGGTGGCGATATTAGCTTTCTTGTTGGCCACCAATACAACTTCTTCTTGTCGTGGTACATCTTGTCAGAACCCTGATGGGTTGAATACTTCGACTTATGCGACTCGTGCATAATTAAGGATCTTAAGTCACCAAAGCATGGTAACCAACTTCTGTTTTTCAAACATAACGTTCTGTCTGCACGGGGTTCAAGTTTCTTGATCATACCCCCTAAGTCTTCAGTGTTGATATTTTCTGCTTTCCGTGCCTCGGCTTAAGCGTTTAAAATTTATATAGGGAGGTCCAAACCCATAGTCATAGCTAAGACTCGAACTTGTAATGGATTAATCTGTTCTTTCGGCTTAAAGCATGAGTTATGATGTTTGCCTTTTCCAGGGTGATAACGAATCTATACCTATGATGGTGTCACAACTACTAAGCCCTATGGTATTACGTCGACGTTGAACGAGTGATTTAGTGAATTCTTTAATGGCGGCTAAACTCGTTGGTGGATCGTCCTAGAGTGATTAGTGATGCGTCTTGACTTTTCGACGTAGGATTTGGTGTAAGATGATGTCAACTCTATGTTGTAAGGTGGTGTAAAGGTCTACTTAGCTACTTGGATTACTAATTCAGTTTTCCATGACAAACACGTTTTATGGATACGCACACAAAAAATTTGCTTTTCAAGGATGTAAGTTGAAAATTGATTTTGACAAAAGTTTTAAGGTGACTACTACCAGTATGGCATGGTTCTTCCTCAATTAGACATAGGTGATCAAGCTATGTATAATTGAGGACTAACGATGAAGTACTCAATTTCATCAAACTAATGTTATGCATAAAGCAGTACCAAAATAGTTTTATAGTGTGATAAATTAATTCTTAAAATGGAAACAAGTTAGTTTATAGGATGACAAAAAAATGGTTCGCAAGATAACCGTAAAATGGTTTATAAGACAATAGCTAAGTAGCTCATAGGGTGATAGTAAAATAACTTATATGATGAAAATAAAATAGTTCCATAAAGTAAAAACAAAATGATTCGTAAGATGATAGTAACGTGGTTTTTAAGATAATAGCAAAATAGTATATAAGATATCAAGAAGATAGTTCATAAAATGGTGGAAAGAAATTTGTAAAAATGATAGTAACTTTGTTTATAAAATAATTGCGAAATAGTTTTTAGTTTACAAAACAAGAGTTGAGTAGGTTGTAAGTGATGGTAAATTGGTTTATAAGGAGATAACGAATCTGTTTATAGATGGTAGCAAAATAGTTTATGAGATGGAAGCAACTTAGTTCGTAAAATGATAGCGAGTCACTTTATATATGATGGTAAATTTGTTTATGAAATACTAGTGAAATAGTTTATAAATGTTAGCAAAATTTTCATAACGTGATGGTACAACAATTTATTTTTTCATGGTAATAATAAAATAGGTTGTTAGGTAATAGCAAAAAGGTTTATGTAATGGTAAGAACATAGTTTATAAGGTGGTATTTTACTAGATGATAGTAAAATAGTATATTACGATAGTAAAATAGTTTTTAAAGCGATAGTAAAATAATTTATAAAATGAAGGTTTATTACCCAATAGTAAGATAATTTATTAATGATAGTAAGACAGTTTATTAACGATAGTGGGAATAGCTTATAAAGCGATTGTGGAATAGTTTATAAGATGTTAGTTCATTTGACAAATTGTTAGATAATGATTAGTAAAATAGTTTATCATGTAATAGTGAAATGGTTTATAATGTAGTTGTAAAAACATTTGAAAGGTTATAATAGTTTAGGGAGTGGCTTGCATAAATAAATAGAGAGTTAAAGTAAAATCGACAAGGTCTTCACGACACATAAGTTTGATAGATAATTTAAATCATCCACGCATACAACGAAATTCAAAAGAAAGTACAACACAAATTCCTATAGGAAATAGAGTCTAAAGAAATTCCCACTTAGGTTTCACTAGGGGGGGGGGGGGGGGGGGGGGGGGGGGTGGGGGGGTGGGGGGGGGGGGGGGGGGGGGGGGGGGTGGGGGGGGGGGGGGGGTAATACGGGAAGGTCTCTCCTTAAACATTAACATTATTTGCCATGAAACTAGAGTCTCCACAAGTTTTTCCTTTCCATTGCTTGTTCACTTGGTTTTGGTTTTCCTTTCTGGACAATCACTCTTGTAATGTCCTAGCCTTCCACACTCATAACAGGTAACTTCAGCTTTCTGTTTTGCCACTGAGGGCCTCTGTTCGCTCTCGGGACTGGGGTCCTACAATCTCTAGTTTGATGACCAACCCGCTTGCAATTGCCACATTTTGCCGCATATGGGCCGGTGTGGTGAAACTTGCACTTGTTACACAATGATAGATTTCCATCATAGCCTTTCTTGTTGTTTGGCTCGGCAGTGTGTGCTCTAATCACTTTATGTTCTTTGTTTTGGCTAGAACTTCCACCGTGGTTACCTTCCCACTTTCTCTTATTGCTAGCATTCTTTGCTACCTTGTATTTCTGCCATTCGACCCGGTTCATTAAGTCGCGATCCATGAGGATCTTTGTCTCGTAGATAGCAATAGTCTCGATAGCATTAACCACTCACTAGGCTATAATATGCTCGATTTCCGCAAAACTCATCCCTTGATTCATAGTTGACATTGTTTCCTTAAGATCACAAGGAAAAATAAAATATAATGAGATTTCAATTAAGGTAATATCAAGATATGCAATGGGCACAACGTATATGTAAAGTGAGACTACGACACGCAAAGGTATAAGATAAAAACAACCATGGCATAAATAAATCAATGTCATAAAATAGCATAATCATAACCAACAACGTAGGTTAATACTTAATACATCGTTTTACATGAATAAAAGAGTACAAGTTTTTCATTAACGCTACCAACCGAGTACTACTCAAGTTTAGTAGGATACAATCCAAAAGAAGCTATAAATGACGCTAACATATCTGTCTATGGACCAAGGTGCCTCTCAAGATCCCAGAAGCTAGCCTCTATGTCATCCCCAACAGACTCAAAAGCTAAGATGGTGGTGTGGGTACAACTGCTTGATGGTGGTGATGGTGATACTGATGATGGTAGTGATGGTGAGGGCGATCTGGATCTCTTATGAGATGAGGATGGTAAAAGTGATGGTGGTGGTGAAGGAGATGATGTCAAGAGTGATGGTGGTGATGATAATGATGGTATCTCTGATGGAAGTAGTGGATAATAGGTAGATGGTGATGTGGCTCTCCATCAATTTATGGCTGCTGTGTAGCCTAGTGGCATCAAGATCTCCTTTCCCGGTCGACGGGCAAAGGCAGGGCTAGTAGGTAGGGATTGGGTAGGTGGTGGATGAACAACTAATATTGAAGCAGTCTGGGTATGGAGTGACTTAGCAGTCTCACTCAGATCCTCGTCTGATGAGTCATCACCAGAATCCAGTGGGTAACCATACAAAGCCGGTATGCGATCTGGTGATGGTGGTGCGGGTCTAACGGGTAAGGTAGTAATCTTACGTCAGAATCAGATATATGACAAACTGAATAAATCCTCCGGCACTTGGTGTTGTAGCAGGAAAATGTGCGGGACGAGGTGTGGTCATAGTGCTGTGATAGTTAAAGGTTTATACAAGTATAATATGTAAGACAAGTGTAGAAATATACGCAAGATAAGGTAAGCACGTATATAAATCATGTAAGCAAATAGTGTAAGCAAGTAATGTGTATGCTTATGAAAAAGTTTTATGTGATGCAATGTTTATGAAAACGGTTATAGTCTAGGTAAGATATGCAACTTAGTTCTCTATAACCTTGGCTCTAGATACCAATCTGTAACACCCCAAAATGGGTCGCAGCCAAAATATGTCTGGGAGTGTTACTTCATGAATATATTGCACAAGATATGAGAGAATGACCTCTAAATGAGTCGTTTTGAAAGATACGTTTGATTCCATTGCAAAGTTTGTTACAAAAGCACCATGCTTTAATAGTTCACCAATATGAAAAACGTAAAGATGTTAATACATAACCAAATGTCCAAAAGTAATGCAGTAAATCTTTCGTGATATGAGAGTTCACAATGTGACTCGAAATGGTGCTTCCCAAAATGCTAACCAAGTAGCATGCATTTAATTACCTGAGAAAAACATGCTTTAAAACGTCAACATAATGTTGGTGAATTCATATGTTTATGTAAGAATAAAATGTTGGACCATGATAACATCAAAGAATTAATACTTTTATATATCAAATTCCCGCGTTTATTGCCTCACTTTATATCATTTTTATATGAATTCGGTACTTAATTCATTTATTTGGCGAATTCAGGTAATTAGATGCATTGGAACAGAAAAGATGCGGAAAACGGCAAAATAAAGAAAAAACAACAAAAATCGCATTATAGAAGATATTACGGCGTAACATCCCGTAAAAGTTACGCCGTAATCAGTTATAAATAACGAAGATTTGGTGTTGACATGGCATTTCGATGTAATGTCCCATACGAGTTACACCGTAAAATATTTATTATTAAAAATATTAATGCTGACTAAGAGTTACGGCGTAAAAGATTCGATGGATTAAGCCGTAACAATTTTATCACTAAAAGAAAAAATGATGCGTTAAAAGGTTTACGGCGTAACATGGTCGATACCGTTACGCCGTAAAATATGAGTCACCACAGGGACGAATTATGTGCAAAATTATATTAAGTTTCACTTCTCACCCCAAACTCCAGGGGCCGAAGTCGTACAAGGGCCAAAGTTACAATTAGTATAAATAGATGTCATTATCATTCGTATGAAATTTAATTCGTCTGGTGTGTAGCCGCCCACAAGAAAAGGGAGAAAAAGGTTGTTCGAGCAGGGTATACGGGCAAACCTTTCGGGATTTGCCATGGCGTTCAATTAGGGGATCAAGAGCATTAATTTAGCATAGTTTGTAATCATACTTCAATTTATTTTGGTCAATATAATTTAATTATTATTTTGATTGAGCAGATCATGCAGTTTAATTTATTGTTGCTATGTTGATTAAGTTGAGTTTTATATGTGTTCCATGACAGTGAAATATTTTAATTTCTTTGTTTGATAATAAGACATGATCTCGTGTTTCATTGTTATCTTATATAAATTTATGTAGTGCATTTAATAGATACTTGTGACCTGAGTAAGGTAATTGGATTTGAGTTTGAGTGTAGTCAATGATCGACGCGATCTCAAGGCTTTGGCACGCACGATTGTTTGCAAGTTGACCAATACCTGTAGTCGTTCGTCATAGATCAATTAGGCGCTCCCTTCACATTAATACCCGGTTCGGTGTGAAAGCTAATTAAGAGACCACCTATTTAGGATTAAGTGTATCTCATAAAATAAGTGGATGTAAGATTGCGACAAGACATTGCATTAGAGATCATAGCAATTAAATGCGCTCTTTCTTTCTAGTTTTCCACCACTATACCATTTCCCTTTTCGACAGCAAGGCTTACCACCTAAGCATCCTGCAATAATTATACTAAAACTTAAAATGCTTTCTTTAATGCTTTCTTAGGTAGAAAATAATTTCGATTAGACAATTAGAGATACAAACCGTTCTTTGGGTCGACACACGTGCTTACCAATCACTACACTATACACGATAGGGTACACTGCTCTTTAGTGCGTAGGAATAGTCAAGGTAGTAAGGGTTTTATATATGTAGAACCTGACGTAGTTTTATTTAAAAGAAATTGCGCATCAACTTTTTAGCGCTGCTGTTAGGGAATAGTTTTTGTTGTTTTTGATTGTTTGATTGATATATGTGTGTTTGTTTGTATGTGCTCGCCCTTCTGTTCTCCCCCTATTTATGTGTGCTTGCTTGAGTGTCGTTACGGCGTAACTCTTTTGATTACGCCGTAACTTGTTCTATTACGACGTAACCAGTTCATCAGGTTACGGCGTAACATATATATAAAAAAACTTAAAAATCTTTAAAAAATTCGTTTCAAACCTTGTTCTTGCGTAACTTGGTAGTGCTTGTTACGACTTGAAGCTACGATCCCTGGTTTGGGACACAAAAATAGTTGGAGCACTACTTGTACTTTAAAATTTCATCTGTGTTTAAAAATTGAGCCTGGTAACCTTAATGATTTTTCATGTGATGTATTTCTAAGTCAAGTAGTTGCTAAAAACATATATGCTTCTCTTCGTTGCTCGGTTTTATTGTTTTACACATTTAATGCACGGGCTGTGATAGTGTGCAGGAAGAGCAATTATAACAGGTTGAGAAGTTCTTGTTGTTACTGCTTAAGGTAGTAATAGACAAGATTCAAGGATATCCTGGATGATGGTGGAAGGAGTCTAACTTTAAAGACTCGGTCATAAAGAAAAGTGCTTCTCGGGAGACAACCCGACCTATCCTATTAGTTTAGTATGTAGTTGGTTTTGCATTTTTCTTACTTGGTTTTGCAGGGGATGGATTTTGAGGGCAATTCGACTCATATTATGTGGTAATGTGGTTGCTGAAATACAGCAAGTTACGGCGTAATGTTTCATATGATTACGCCGTAACTAGTTCCAATTTTTTTTTTCAAAATTGTTACCACATAATTACGGCGTAAATGACTCTGACGGTTACGCCGTAATCCTTTCCTGCATATCATTAAATTGTTTGAAATTTTACAAAACCGTGTATATTGATAAATGAATTTAAAAGGCTTGTTGCATACGCTAAATGCAGCCGTGATTCCTACGAAAGTAAGTTAGGTCTTGTATAGTTTTGTATATTCTGTGCTATGATGCTTTCTATCTTGGTTTATGCTTTTGGTATTAGTCTTTCTTGCAGTTATATAGGTAATGTACAGGATGAGGTTCTAGGATGCTAAAGAAGCTGCATGGAAGCATCCCAAACCGGTCTAGTCGAATGCAAGTCGCCTGTGATGGTAGATGTTGCTCGAAGAAGAAGACCCAGAGCATGTTGTCTCTTCATATTTCTGATTAAATCCAAGGGAGTCTTCCGTTCTAATTCTACTCTTATCTTTAATTTTCATTTCCTTAATGTACAATAGGGACATTGTACAAACCAAGTGGGGGGATGGGAGTAGAATTATCACTTGACTAATATTTGCCTTCGATTTTCTTGTTTTCTTTGAAAAATTGTGCCAATTTTAACTTTTTTGACAAGTTTTTCCTAATAAACTAGAACTCATCTTTGCCGAGCACACTATAACCCTTTATTTCAATTAGTTAGGTTAAGCCTTATGATGCTGTTTTCATCTATTATTCAAAAATCCACCAAAAATATGAGTGTGTCGGTAGTATTGTAGACTTTAGAACTTGGCATGTACATCTTGTCAAGACCTAATTGGTTAGTTGGAATAGACAGTTCAAGAAGGCAACATTTTAGAAAATCACCTAAAAAACCTATATGTGTGTATTTATCGGCTTGTCACACTGACTTGTCGACCTCCCCATGTAAAACCCTAGTTGCGATCACTACCAGTGCAAGATACCCCTAGATCACCTTGTCAAGCCATTCCTGTTTAAACCCTATATGTTTCGTTACACCATTTCACCTTATCCTACCATGTAGTCTTTGTGTTCTTTATGTTGAAATCTCTGGCTATTTAAGTCCATGGTTCGGGGGAATGGGAACGAAAACTTTATGCATTCGTGGAAGACCAATCAGTTATGATCTATAAAGACCCCATGTATCACCACTTTCAACGTTGTTCATCTTAAGTAAGGGGATGTGCGTATAATATCGGATGTTGCAGTGGCAATAATTAAAGATATAAACTCCTGTAGCATTTGCATATTTATCATGAAGAAAAAAAGAGGGTGCAACTAAAAATTCACCCATGTGCTAAAAAATGTAAAGATGGTGCAAAATAAATATATATATATATGAAGCTAGTAGCCCATTATTGCACCAAGCCATCTCAGCAAGTATAAAGAATGGAGCTAGTAGCCCATTATTAAAGATCAAGTTTTCAAACTCAGTCTTTTGGACCTTGGATGGACAGTAGCTAGTTATGACAACCTTAGATTACTTTAGACTATTTGTTTCGTGTTTTTATCTTAACAACCATTAAATGTGTATCCCATATCTATCCTAACCCTTTAAATCACCCAATAAACCAATGTCACCCGTGTTGCATTTAAGATTGTTTAGACCCTAATTCTAGTCGGTGGAGACTTGTGTACTTTTCAAGCTTATGATAGAATACATGCTATGATTGAGCAGTTGAGTGATCACCAAAAATGAAACACATAGATTAGTGAGAGTATGAGTGTGATTTGTTTTTCCTTTCGTGAGGTGCTCAGTTTAGAATTTTCTAGTATAAGTGATTTTTAAATTCATATCTTCCTTAAAAACCTAGGGAAATATCTTTTTGAGAATTATTTAAAAGGTTTTACTTGAGGGCAAGTAGAAGTCAAGTGGGGGGATATTTGATAACATCAAATATATAATACTTTTATATATCAAATTCCAGCGTTTATGGCCCCACTTTATATCATTTTTATATGAATTCGGTACTAAATTTATTTATTTATTTAGCGAATTTAGGTAATTAGAGGCGTTGGAACAGAAAACATGCGAAAAAATGGCAAAATGAAGAAAATACAACTAAAACCGCATTATGGATGCTTAGAAGATATTACGGCGTAACGTCCCGCAGGAGTTACACCATAATCAATTATTAATTACAAAGAATTGGTGAAGAATTGTGTGTGATGAAGCAGTTACGTCGGTAACGTCCGCGCAAGTGTTACGCCGTAAACGCTTCTGACACATTATTTTTCTTCCATTAGTATTAAAAAATGTTACGGCGTAATTAATTTGACACGTAGACTCGTATAGCCCTTATTCAGCATACTAAATCGATCAGCTAATTAAATATAGTTTATTTTTTTTTGATATTATTTGTATTTTGATTTTTTTTTGAGATCTTTTTTATTTTTTTTGTTTTACAGCGAGCGCGCGCGCGTTGGGAACGTTACGGCCGTAATGTCTTCGAATGGCAGAAAAGCTAGAGGGGGACTTAGGAGAGGGCGATTAATAATGGTTATGGTGTAATACAGAGCTGCGAAGACCCATCACGCCTAATATCTTCTAAGCATCCATAATGCGTTTAGAGAGTATTTTCTTCATTGTGTCCATTTTTTCGCATGTTTTCCGTTCCACACTCTCTAATGGAGAGTATACGTCTAATATAATTAAATAAATTAAGTGGAAGAATTCATAAGAATAAATGATATAAAGTGAAGCCATAAATGCTAGAATTTGATATATAAAAGTATTAATTATTTAATGTTTTCAAATATCCCCCCACTTGACTTCTACTTGCCCTCAAGTAGAACCTTTTAAATAATTCTTAAAAGATATCTCCCTATGGTTTTTAGGAAAGACAATGATTTACACACACAACTTTATGGCGTAGAAAGATTCTTTACACACGCTCACGAAATGGGAAAAACAAAGCACACTCTACTCTCACTAATCTATGTGTGTTCTTTTTGTGATCAATCTACTGCTCAAGTATAATTGGATTACTTTATTAGCTTGAAAAGTAATCAATCTAAACATATTAAGGAGGTATAAAGAAGTCTTAAATGAGATATTGGGTGCCATTGGTTTATTGGTGATTTATAGGGTTAGGATAAGATATGGTATACACATTTAATGGTTGTTAAGATAAAAAACATGAAGCAATAGTCCTAAATACATCTAAGGTTGTCATAAAGTAGATCTACGTCCATAACGAAGTCCTAAAATCTGAGTTAAAACTTGCGGGAGCGAGATTAATAATGAGGCGCTTAGTACTAGCTCCATTCTTTATACTTGCTGGCTTGGTGCAATAATGGCGTACTATATGCAGTATATATATAATATATATATAGTATATATTTATAATATATATATATAATATATATATTTATAATATATTTATCTTGCACCATCTTTACATTTTTACTAGGCACATGGGTGGCTTTTAGTTGCATCCCTCTTTTTTTCTTCATGATAAATATAGCAAATGCGAATAGGTATTTTGTATTTATTAATCTTTAATTATTGCCCCTGCAACATCCGATATTATACGCACATCCCATCCCTTGAGATGAACAACGTTGAAAGTGGTGATACAGGAGTCTTTATAGATCATAACTTTACAGGTCTTCCATGTAATGCTAAAGTTTTTCGTTCGCGAGATTCCCCCGAACTATGTACTTACACTGAGCCAGAAGATGTTCACATATAAGACCACAAAGTACTACATTGTAGGCTAATAAGGCGAAGATGAGAGAGAGCGACAAGACATGTCTGGAATAATAACAGGAATGCTGAGCGCCGAGAGTGATCTACGCTTAGTTCTCGACACAGGGGGTATGTATCGCAACAAGGGATTTACAAGGGAGGTCGACAAGTCAGTGGTAAAGCCGATAACATACGACACATATGATGGAGCTTTTTGGGGGATTTACTAAAATGTTGGTTTCTTGAACTATCTATTCCAACTAACCAATTAGGTCTTGACAAGATGTACATGCCAAGTTCTAAAGTCTACAATACTACCGACACACTCATATTTTTGGTGGATTTTTGAATAATAGATGAAAACAGCATCATAAGGCTTAACCTAACTAATTGAAATAAAGGGTTATAGTGTGCTCGGCAAAGATGAGTTCTAGTTTATTAGGAAAAACTTGGTCAAAACAGTAAAATATGGCAGCAATTTTCAAAGAAAACAAGAAAATCGAAGGCAAATATGAAAAAAAAAAAAAATAATAATATTTATAATAAAAAAATATAATATAAAATAATAAAAATATAAAAAAAAAGAAAAAAAAAAAAAAAAAAAAAATATGTGTGGGGGGGGGGGGGGTGTGGGTTTTTTTTTTTTTATTTTGTTTTTTTTTTTTTGATAGTGATAATTCTACTCAATCCCCCCTCCCATCCCCCCACTTGGTTTGTACAATGTCCCTATTGTACATTAAGGAAATGAAAATTAAAGATAAGAGTAGAATTAGAACGGAAGACTCCCTTGGATTTAATCAGAAATATGAAGAGACAACATGCTCTAAGACATGCTCTGGGTCTTCTTCTTCGAGCAACATCTACCATCACAGGCGACTTCAACATCCTCCTATAAAGCATTCGACTAGACCGGTTTGATATGCTTCCTTGTAGCTTGATTAGCATCCTAGCACCTCATCCTGTGCATTACCTGTATACTACAAGAAAGACTAATATCAAAAGCATAAACCAAGATAGAAAGCACCAAATAGCACAAAATATACAAAACTTTACAAAACCTAACTTACTTTCGTAGGAATCACGGTTGTATTTAGCGTATGCGACAAGCCTTTTAAACCACTTGGTGGCCCAAGTGGACGAGTGAAGTCTCGTGAGGGTTTCCAGAGATCATACCCACAAAGTTTATTTACCAATATACACGGTTTTGTAAAATTTCAAATGATTTAATGATTCGCAAGAAGGGATTACGGTGTAACCAAGGATTGGATTACGCCGTAATCATGTGGATGATCATTTTTTTTTATTAAGTTCAGTTACGTCGTAACCATGGGAAAGATTACACCGCAACTTTAATGATTACGACGTAACTAAGATTGTTACGCCGTAATTGCTACCATTGGCTGCAGTCTTACCATACAATTACGAGGAAAGGTGACTTTGAATTCCGCCCCCTTGCTGTTAGACCTTGCAAAACCAAGTAAGAAATATACAAAACCAACTAAATGCAAAAAATAATTAAAAGGATAAGACTTTTGTTTATTTAAAGAGTCGTTAAGTTAGACTCTAGCCTCCTACCACAGGCCACTTGACATAAATCGTCCACGCCATGTTTCAACAGTCCTTGTTCATGTCTCCTCAACCGTGTTCATAATTTTCTCCATCACTTTGAACACACTAACAAACCCTCCTGCATCAAAAGTGTAATAAGAATAGGAGCATTAATTTTTGGCAAATACTTGAAGCATAAACACCACTTGACTAAAACATTAAGCTACAGGCTTAATATTAAAACAAGGCGGTATAAAAGTTATTTTTTAAGTTCAAGCATATGGCCAAACAACTAATTATTTTAGGTATAGTTTCAGACCTAGTTCAGATATATGTCGCAACAAGCACTACCAACTTATGCCATAACCAAGTCTGAAATGAAAATTTATTTTTATTTCGCACGTTACACCGTAACCAGATGAACTGGTTACATCGTAATAGAAAAATTTACGGCGTAATCAAAAGAGTTACGTCGTAACAACACTCATAATTGACATGCAAAAAACAAAGCCACCAACAGAAATATAGGGGGATAGGAACAAAGTCGCCAGGCACTCACAAACATACAATACAAAGGCACACATATTATTTCAAATCAATATATCAAAAACTAACAAAAACTCTAATTTCCTAACAGTCACGACACAAAAAAAACGTTGATGCGAAGCGATTTCCTTAACAGAAACGACGTCAGTTTTATCAGTTTTAGTAAACCCTAACAGCCCTACTATTTCCTCTATCTACGCACATAAAGAGAAGTGTAACCCTCATCGTGTATATGTAGATGATTGGTAAGTATGCGGGTGTCGACCCAAAGAACTGGTTTGATGTCTCTCTAATTAGTCTAACAGGTTATTATTAATCTACCTAAAGGACAAGCAGTAAAGAAAGCATTTTGGAATTTTTAGATATCATTATTGCAGGATGGCTTTGAGGTAAGGCCTTGGCTGGTCGAAAAGGGAATTAGGTATAAAGTCAGACAACTAGAAAGAAGACACGCAATTAATACTATGGTCTATATGCAATGTCTGTCGCAATCTACAGCCCACTTAGTTCTGATGAGAACACTTAATCCTAAATAATGATAGGTCTCGCTAAATACTTGTCACAAACTAAACCGGTGTATTAAGGTAAAGGATCGCCTAATTGATCTGGGACGGAATGGACTACAGGTATTGGTCAACTTGCAGACATCGTAAAGAAGGAGAAAGAGCGTGCCAAAGTCTCTTGAATCATATAGATCCTATGTCTACACTGCAACCTCGAAATCATAACTCTTACTCAAGTCACACGAAAGGATCACTTAAATGACTAAATAAATTAATAAGATAACGATAAAAACAACAAATCATAACGTTAATTAATCAAAAAGATATTAAATAATTAAATGCCAGAGAACACATAATAAACACCATAATTAATAACATATCAACCAATAAATTAAAACCGCAGATCCGCTCAAATTAGAAATAATAATCCATTATATTGACAGCAACAATAAATTGAAGTATGATTACAAACTGTGTTGAATTAATGCTCTCGGTCCCCTAGTCGAACGCTAGAGCAAATACACCTGTTGCGTACAACTTTTTCTTCCTTTTTCTAATTGGCGGCTAAACACACCGAGTGAAATTGATCGAATGAATGAATGGTGCATTCATTTTTTACTAATTGCAAAGTTTGGCTCACGTATGAAAATAGTACCCCATCGGGGAGATTACCGAGAGGATGGTTAGTGTATTGGGGGGTGGGTTTATGGGTTCGAACCATTCATTGAATTTGGTGAAAAAACATACACGAGCGCGCGAGACTTCATTTACCTGTGAAGGACTCCTCGTATATATGCGTAACGGAATCGCCGCCACGTGTACGCCGGTAAGCAGGTCGGAGAACGGACACAATCATTATCTTCGAGTTGATATTAAAAGTATGTTACAAGCGTATTAACTCGTACACATACGCAGGTAAACCCGTTGTCAGCTGTAATTATCTTCGCGAGGGGGCGCGATGAAATATTTGAGTTGGAAGGGGTGCGTGCGTTAGAAGATCTTGCGGACGTTACGCACAATACATTTCTATCGTCTGCAACCAATTCTTGAATGAATAATTCATACGACGTAACTCCTTCGGGACTTACGACGTAATATCTCTAAATCATGCATCATAATGGAGACTTTTAGTTATATTTTTATCATTCATTTTGCGCATTATTTATCAGCATCTTTTTCCGGTTCTATACGCCTCTATTACCTGAAATCCGCCAATTATAATAAATAAATTAAAGTACCGGAAATTCATATAAAAATAATATACAACAGTAAGGCATAAAACTGCGGTAATTTGGATATATAAAATATAATATATTCTAGATAGTAATCAGTTATAGTGTGCGGGGTATGGTAACTATATTTTGCACAAAATATGCTTGAAAAGATGTAAATTTAAGCACAATCTTAAGCATTTATAAAATGTGTAAAAAATAAGACAATTTATACAGTCTTAATTTCTCACGCCCCGCCTCCCCCCAAACTTGAAATTAATAACAAGCTCCTACGGTGTAAGATAAAAAACATTCAAAAACAATGAATAAAAATAATTAGAATGCGAAACTCCCCTTGCTATTTTGCTTAGTAGGATATCTCAAGTTGAGTATTTTATGTAGCAAGAATGCGTGTTGAACCAGTGTCTGAGATTTCAAGACTCCTCTCCCTAATCACTTTTCTAATATCCTATTGTAAGAGACTTCACCAACATCATCGATTCTTATGCAGAGAGGTCCTACTGCAAAGTACAGTAAAAGAAAAAACATCATAGCAAAAATCATATCTTCGGGGTATCGTACGGATTAATTAAATAAGCTATAATATAACTGGTATTAAGGGAGACAATACGCCATACTCCATAAACGTAGGAATAACACTGCAACATGTACATGAATACGCCGTATAGAACAGAACTGGCATTAAAGTTTAAAGTGCATAAAAATAAAGGTACTCATAACGTCCTAGACATATCAATAACACATGTAAGGTATTGAGCGTGTAATACGCCCAATATTGATGTCAGGAAGACAGACTTGTTAAAAATAAATAACAATACTGGTTGTCTCTTCGGAAGACACTTTTCTTTTCAGATATCTTCAAGTTACTCTTTTTTCCTTCCTTCATCGGTCACATTTGTTACATTCACGACACGTTACCTTCGTCCATCATGCAAAGATTTCTTGTATGATCCTCAGGCCATGCAACTTGCTGAAATCGTCAAATCTCGTATATCATCTTTCTTTCTAACAGCAACAGTACTCTTCGTCTTTGTCAAGATAAATACTTGAATCATTCTCAAAATCGTCATCACAGTCAAAACACGCAACTCAGATCATGCAAACAAGACACATCTTTTCCTCATCTTACCATTTCATTCTCATATTCTCTTTCTTCTTGAATTCATGCAGGCAATCACATAGCCGACCCATCGCTTCCAACCATTATAACTTGATTTATCATTATCGTCCCAAATCAATCCTAAACCATTGAAACATATAATATAATAAAGCTTTCCCACACCTCTTAGAGTTTCTGCTATACCTACAAAGGCATTGTACCAATCTAACGTCTTGTAAGCGAGTGTGTTTCTCCAACTATGAAAGCACCAAGTAATTATTCCACCATATCAAAATATACTTGCTCTTTCAGCTAAAAGGTAGGCCACTCCGAAAGACCCAACATTTATAATAAAAAGCGTAACATGAGTTCAACTTAGAATTGTGTTCCTTCCATGGCTCCACATTCTCCGTCCATAGTCGATTCATTGCACACCATGCACATCTTATCCAAAACACACATATCCAATCTCCATATAGTTCTTTGTAAAGATCTTAAATCAATCCATTCTTTAGTAAGTTACATATTTGGATCGATTTGTCAAGAAGATAATAGATACGCTCCGAATCACACTATATATATAAAAAATAAGGGAGTATATCAAAATAACTAGTATAGTAAGAATTTACCTTTCGGTTTCAAGAAACAAACTTATTAACTAAAGATGTCTCATTAAAACCATCCCGGGTGTTTTTTTCCACTACAAGCGAAATTGAAACTCGGTTAAGTCCGTGATCGCGACGAATGCGTGTTTGAATGGTTTAAAAGATTTTTGATTTTGGTTTTCTAAATCTTACTAAATATAAATGACAATAGATAAATGCACGAGAAAACAAGTAACACAAGAAATGAAATGTAAATCACGTAACCATTAAAAGTAAAACTGAGATTGTAAATACGGCACATTTAAAAGACTAATTTATCAAACTTAAACCTAAAATGATTTTTCTAATTTCTAATCCTATTATTAACTAACTTAATAAGAAAAGCTAAGAAATTCCTAAAACGAGAACACTTAAGCTTAAATAAAAAAACGAAAAACCAGAAACAGGGAACGAATCTCGTACTTTAAAAAGATGAGAATTTCAAAGGGAATTAATCCTTACGTAAGCAAATCTATTTTTCCTAGGTCCAAATGAATAAAAGAAAATTTTAGGAAAAAAAGAATTTTTATTTTATTTGACTTTTTGTTTATGAAATGATTTAAAAAAACACAGTTTTAAATAGAAAATTAATTATCAAAATAGTAAACAAAATTATGCAAAATTTTAGTTTTAAAAAAAGATACAGAATAGTAGCTCAATACTAGTGAGAATGCATGAAAATAAGAACTGGAAAGGGCTGAACAAATAAAGGTCAGTAAATTATTCAAATAAGCTTATCAAGCTAAAACTGGTTAAATGACTAAATAATTAAATGTTTTGCAAAGTATGAATCGAAATATAAAAGTCTCCCCAGGGACAGATGGTTAGAGTGCTGATTGTGTGTGGTTGTTATAATGAATAAGAGGTTGAGGAGCTGGTTGAAGGTCCAGAGGTTCGAGCGCTCACCCTGGATTTTCCCTCTTCCCTTTTTATTTTTTTGCAAAAACTTTAAAAAGCAAAGTTATAAAACAGCTTATAAGGAACATTTTTTATAAAAGAAACTTTTTGTGAAAACTTATAAATAAGCTAGAAAACAGCTTAATATGGTGACAGAAAATACTAAAAATATTTTTGGTTTTTTACTTGAAATAAGAAAACAAATAAGCAAAAATTAAGCTTAAGCCTAAGGAAAATAAGCTATTACTACCCTACAACTAACCTAATAAGCTAGCCTGAGCAAGAATTAAGCAAAAAGAATAAGCCATAAGCTGGAACAATCAATTAAGCTCTTATCCTTCAACTGCAAACAAAACAGCCCAAACTAGCAATTTTGAGCTTATTTTTAAGCATGCAAACAGAACCTTATGGCTATAAGAGCTATATCACCTTAAACCTTGACCAATAAGCTACTTGGAACAACTTTTTAAAATCATTTTGAAACTCAAATGATCAATTAAAAACTAAGTGAAAACTGCTTATGTGCTTAGCATGTACTGAGTGTACCTTTTATTTTGAAAAGACAAATTCTGAATTTTGAGCTTAAAATCAGATAACAAGATGAACTATTGAGAACAAATTAAGCTAAACCAATTTGACAATGACCTACAAGCTACTTGAAAACTAAATTTTAAAACCTAACTCTAAAAATTACCCTCTGATATTTAAGATTGAAAAAGGCATTTTGGCTAAATCCTATCTGATGCAGTTGGTAACCAAAACATAAAACTGCTAAGTGCAGGCCTAGGAACTTTGTTTCTACACTTTTGAACCACTAAACTAAGTTCAATTTAAGAGACCTAAACAGCTAAAACATACTTGAGCTTAAAATGAACTAGATTCTAAATATAACCTAACAGATTCTACTAATTAACTATCAAATTTAGAGACAAATTATTATAAGTCAATAAAACAACTTAAATCTAATCTTATAAACCTAGAGATTGGATTTAAACTCAATTTAAAGTAGCAAAGGACCACTAGTAGTACTAACTCTCAGTTAGTACTGTTATGCCAAACACCCCTTTAAAGTGTAAGTATCCATCCTTAGCTTATACAATTGAAATTTAAAGAACAAGATGCTAGTACGAGATATCATTAAGCTCTAATTAGACCTAATAAGCAGATTCAAACAGAAAATAAGTAAGAACAATAAGCTATTTAAACCATGCTATATTTTTTTGGTTTTTCACTGATATTAAGACAGAAATATGCAAACTAAGATTTTAAACTAATTATAAAGCACAATAAGAATTTAACAACTACAATAAGCATGAATAAACTATATTAACAGAAATAAGCAGACAAATAAGTAGTATAAGCAATCAATAAGCTAATATGCAGATAAGATAAGCAAGACAGCATTGAACTTATAAAGAAGAGAAAATGAAATGTACCTCAACCCCTTGCCCAAAACAGGAGTGGTAAGATCCTATTAAGCATCTAACCTACCCAGCTTATTAATAAGCACTACTGAATTCCCATAAGCTCTTCCATATTTAGCTTATCATCCAAACTGAGCTTAAAATCCAAAATCCTTAACCAATAACTTTTGAAATTTGAATAACCAAACTCAAACAAGCTTAGAAAAGCTTTTTTTGGACTAATGAACATTTGAGAGAGCAATGTAGCTTAATGGCTTGACAGCTTATTAGTAACTTATTGAAATCAATTTTGCATATATGAAAAAGTAAAGATTAAGCACAAATAGAATTTTATTAAATGAAAAAGGAGATTACATTGCTTGAAAAGGAAATTACATAAAATGAATGACAATAAGCTGGAAAAATAAGCTATAAGCTAATCTACACTACTCTAAATTATCCTACTCCTAAATATATTTATGAGAGAGGAGAGCTCTCTATTTATAGGGCATGAGTGAAGCTTCTAGCCCTTCTACACGCTCCTTTTGATCTTCTAATCATGACCATCCATTTAATACCAATCATTGGATCTCAATCGTGTCCGTTAGATTAGAATGTGAGCACACGGATTGCCAAGCTGGCAATCCTACTTCTTTGGAGTGGGTGTGTTTCTTTAACACTGAATCCAATGCAAATTTCCCTTTTCTTGTAAGTTTGTTTGTTGTTCGCGTGTCATTCTTGTTGTCAGAGAGCCAATCATAGGGCTTTAATGACATATTTCCTGCTGACTTGGAGCGTTGTGCTTGGAATCTTAGAGCCACGTAATTATTGAAGGGAAATGGGTTTAACCCTCTAATTTGAGCAAGGTAAAACTTAGGACGAAGGGTGAATAGTAATTCCCCTTCGCGCCTTTTTTTTCTTTTTATAACGTTCGTTTGACCCGGGGAAATGGGTGTTGACCTGGGTCCGGGTAAAAGAATTGGGCTTGGTGATTTATTTGGGCTCGGGATTGTTAAACGGATTTAAGGGTTTTGTTTATAAATGGTTAACGACCGTTAGCCTTTATAATAAGAAGACTAACGGTGTTAGGGTTTTAAGGACTTTTGGTGAAAGTTATTTAACATTAAAGGTATTTTGAGGGTTTTGGCCTTTTGTGGTTTGACCAAGGTTGACTTTGTTGACATTTTGCTAGAAACTCCCGGCTCTTGTGCACTCTATCCGTTCCCGTGTTCATGCTTTGTCGGTTTTTGCTTTGATTTTATTTCCTTAATATCCGTACCTACACGTACACAAACACAAAAACAAGCATATATTTGCCATTTTTACATGTTTTTTGTCTTTTGGGTTCGTTTTATAAGGTAAAAGGTATGTGTAAAATAGCACATACCAGTTTTCATAAAAGCGTCTTGATTAGAATCAAAAGAGAAATCTTCATCTTTCTTGAAAAAGTATCATGTCATAAAGAATTTCTTGTAAGGATATTCAAAAACAGACAGAGAGAGCTAAATCCATATGCGAAAAAGCAAATCAAAATAGTGTTCGAAAAAGAATTGCCAGAACACACAAAAATGATAAATCAAAAGAAAAATTGGAATAAAGCGTATGGCATGTGCTAGAAAAAGCAAGAACGAGCACATAAGAAACAAACTGATCAAAAATATGTTCGAAAAGAATTGCCAGAACATATAAAACAGACAGAGTGGAAAAAGACAAAAATGTCAAATGGATTGTTTGTTACCTAACATCTTCATTTCATTCATTCAATAATCATCATGGCACAACAACAACATGCAGCTGATGTTCATCCAGACAAATTGTGTCCTCCAAACAAGAGATATGATCTAATGGATGCCAACAAGAAGGTTGATTTTGAACAAGTGCAATGTTCACCTGAAAGCAAAATTCTGATGAATATCATCAAGGACCATCTGTTACGATTCAGCATTGCAGCTTCCTCATCAGTACCTTGGATCTATATGGCACAATTCTGGCATACATTGAAGGAAGACGGATCAAAGTATAGGCTCACGTTTATGCTTGACAAGAAAATGCTTTCTCTTACACTGGATGACTTCAGAACAATCTTTCACCTACCACAAGCAACTGACAACAATCATGACAGTTTCGTGCCACCACCATCATTTTTAGACATGGTTCCATTCTACAAAAATGAATTGGGATTTACAATGGAGCTGAAGACATCATCAAGCTTTAAGACAACTGGTCTTCTGCAGCCATGGCAAACGTTGTGCAAGATATTTTCCAAATGCTTGACAACACGCGTAACTGGATGGGATCAACCACCGTTGCAGATAATGCAAATGATGTATTGCTTTATCAATAACATTCATGTTGATTATGCGGAGCTACTATGGGAAGGACTTTATTATTCTCTTCATCATCCAACATCTTCGATTCCTTATCCCAGATTTACTAAGATCATCATTAGTCATTACATGACTAATTTTCCTGAGATCTCAAGGCGTGCTAGAGACATATATCACAATCTGAAAGATGATGATATAATGAAAAATATCTTTAATTCAGGAAGACACAAAGACAGAGTTGGAATGAAGATTCCAGACTGGATGATCTCAGACGAAATGAAGCACACAGAGCATTATCGGATGTATGCGGAGGTGTTTGGGATAGATGTTCCTCTGACTCAGTCACAGCCGACTGAGTCTACCCAAGGAACGCATAGGACACCTAGCGCCCCTAGGTCACCTAACCCTAAAGTGGATGCAGGAGAGTCAAGTGCTCCAAAAAATGGTTCTTTTAAACCAGATATTTTCCCCTACACTTATTTTATGCAAAATACCTTTGATTGCAATTAAGACGAAGTTAAAGAAAAAACAAAGCATGATCACATAATTCAAACATTTAAAAACAAATGATAAAGAATTAAAACACACACGACACTCCTAAAATGCATCAAATTAAAAGGATTAGGTTGCCTACCAACAAGCGCTTTTGTTATTTAATGAGTCTTGTAGCTAGACTCGGAGTCACGCGTCCTTACGTGACTCCTCGTTCGTCTTCAAGTCCAGTCAAATATTCGAGTCTAGGCTCCAAACATTCCTTATAGAACCATAATATCTTGTTCATCACAAACTCTACTCCTCTTCGTTCCTAAGATAGACTGATTTCGTGTGTTCTTTTTCCAAATCCGATAGTGAGTTATATTGCTCTATCTTATGGGCATCTTATAAGCAAACTTATTGGTTCCATCTGTAAACTTCACTACTCCTAAAGATAAGTCATGAGTCATATTGGATACTTCTACAAAAGTCATCCCTAGTACTGCTTGTGACAGCCTAGGGTCTATGATTGAACTAATATCCTCATCAATCATGAAATCTAAAACATAAGTGAAGTTTCCTACGAAGATGTGCATTCCCTTAATCCTTCCTGTGAAATTGCTTACTCCTCTAATGCCCTCAGGGTCTTTCCTAGGTTCAAGTTGTTTCCTCATGATCCAATTGTACTGCATGCGGGTCATGACATTCAGAGGGGAGTTAAAATATATGTAGGCTTTTTCCTCATGCCATGTCCAATGTTGCATGGTATTTTCAGGTTCAAAGGACACCCTCCTACAATGATGGGAACTCTAAAAAACAAGGACGGAATTGGACCACACATTAGGTACTTATGATATGTCAGTTCGCTCCTAGTCAGAAATTTGTCAAAGTATTCTACCTCTGATTCTCCAGTCGCTGCACCATCATCTTCTCCAAATTCCTCTTCGCATGGATCATCATATTTTTTGACAATTTCAATGAACATCAAATCTCTATCATTTTCTTTTGTGCAAACAAATTTTGTGTCGGATGATTATAGAACCCGATTTAATGATTCAATAAATGAATTTAGCTTACAAACCTTCTATGTGATGAATAAGGTTGATGGATCAGGTGGTGAGGGTGGGTCGATGTTGATGTTTCCTTGATCGCCCTTCTCTTCCTTTCCTTCTTCTTCAGATTCTTCTGCAATTGTGTCATGGTCTTAAGGCTGGTCATTATGAGATTTATTCGGTTGTTTAGAACACATTGTAATGGTGATGATCAAACCGTGGATACGGGACGAGCATTGAGGATCTTCCGTTGGGTAAGAATGAGCAAACAAAACTGGAGAGGTGGAATTAACAATCAGTTTCGGGTTCTTAACCGTGTCACTTGGAAGTGCTCCTGTTATTCGATCATTGATAGCCTTTAAGACTGTGTCAATTTTGTTGGTCATCTCGCCTTGTTGTTGTTAGAAATTGGCTTCAAACTTAGACAATCTAGCATTTTTAGACGCCAATCCTTCGAGATTTGAAAATTTTTGAGGATTGTTGTTGAAGGAGCGGTTCGGGAATGAACCGTTGGGTTGAAAACGATTAGATGGGTTTGAAAAAGTGTTTTGAGAATTTTGAGGTTGCCTCCACCTAAGGTTTGGGTGACTTTTCCATGATGGATTATAGGTGTCACCAAGCTTTTTTTGCTTGGGTCTAAAAGTGTACCACTTGCCTCTCGCTTCGTCAGTACGCGAGGATGCGTAATCAACAAAAGTTTGCTCGGGATTTTCCATGCAATATTGAGTGTCGTGGGGACCACTACAGATTTCGCATGTAGAAGTGATTTTGTTCACTTGAACGGGTAGTTTAGGAGCAAAATGAGCTTTCATCAAGCGTTGAACTTGATTCTTGAGCTCGATGAGACGACGGTCGGATGTACTCGGGACATATTGAGGCAAAGAGATTGCCTTGACCGTTTTAGCGAAATCCCTTGGGTCATTCCAACTTTCGTTGTCATAGAGGGCGAGGTCCTCTAATAGTGTCCAGGATTCTTTGACGTTTTTGTCATGTAGCTTACCACCAGCCGCTTGATCGATGGTTCGCCTTGTGGCGAGATTGACAGGTCATAAAAGATTTGAACTTGGAGCCAAAGATCGATACCATGATGAGGCACTTTTTAGAGTAAGTCCTTGAAATGAGTCCATGCTTCAGAGAGAGATTCACCATGATGTTGTTGGAACATCAAGATGTCATTTTGGAGTTTTGCAGTCCTTCCTGGTGGAAAGAATTGAGAAAGGAAACGAGTAGTAAGATCCTCCCAGGTGGAGATGGATCCTGCTGAAAAACATTCAAGCCAATTTCTAGCTTGATCGCGAAGGGAAAATTAAAATAAACGCAGGCGTGTCCTTTCCCTATTTGCAACATCAAGGTCGAGTGAGTCCATAAGTTTTAGAAAATCCTTAATATGTTGGTTTGGATCTTCAGACCAAAGTCCGTGGAATGAGCATCCGTTTTGCACCAACCGAATGGTGTCGGATCGCAGAGGCACCACATTGTTCCCATCAGGGATCTCAATGGTGCTTCGATAGCCCTCATGGCTGGGTCTAGAGTAATCTCCAAGAGTACGGATAGGATTTTCGTTTTCCATGGATGTCAACGAAAAGATTTACGAAACAAATAACATAAAGAAAAGATAGACTAAAAGAAAGCTAACTGACAAAAATTAAAATATCACTAGAAAGGAATCTAGTAAGTAGACATAAGCTAGATAAAATTCGAAACCTAACTATTCTTCGGCGGCGACGCCAAAAACTTTGATGAGGTCATAAACTCACTAAATTTTACAACTCCCTAGGCAGAGTACCTAACCGTTGTAGTGTAGTAAGGTAAGACTCGGGGTTGTTATCGTTCTCTAAGGGAATAGGTTGGGAAGGCTCGAAAAGAATTTAACAGAGGTCTAAGGGGTTGAGAGAAGATTCTTTTTGTATTTTTATGTTTTTATAAAAGCAGGTAAAAATCATAGGTTGAGAGGTTCGGTTGGTTCTAAATAATTAAACTAATAATAATCTAAACTACTTTGGTGATAACTATATGGTAAATGAACGTATTTACTTAATCATGCACTACTCCCTAGTTTGCTTCTCCTAATTCCGTTGCTTTGTCACACTTGTGATGATCTGTATAAGTTATGGAAACTAGAAGGAGGGTTTAATAGTTTTTCAGTTAATTGGCGTTTTAAAATTTTACTTCTAAAATTATTAGGTTCGACTATATGCTCAATCAATCAACAATATGAACTAATCAAGATAACTATCTACTTGTAATAACTACACAAACAATATATGAGAAACACAAACAATATAAGGAGATAAGGAAAAGAACGATCAAACCAAGATACTAAGATTTATAGTGGTTCAGCTACGAAGCTCTTCTTCGCCTTACTCTACTCCTCGAGTATCCGACTTGAGATTTCACTATGTCAACAAGCTCCCTTCAGGCGGAGAAAACCGTTTACACGTCGCCTACGTTATTTTCTGACACTAAGCTAAATGTCGATTCCTGATGTTAGCTAGAACCAATCTACCACAACACAAGCACTACACAATCACAAGAACTACAATATCAGATTTACACATTATTCGACTTACACAATCACACAAGATAATCAAAATAGAGTTTTGGATCTTAGAAGAAGAGAGGATAAATCACTAATCTATAACACTTCATTTCTTGGCAAATACGAGTGTTCTTCTCTTGCACTTGATAGAAGAGGGAAGAAGGTAGAATATGAGATTTGATCACTTGAAACAAGATTAAACAATGTTAATGATCAAGAGATTTAGTGAGAAATAAGGTTTTTAGAGAGAGAAAGATGACTGAAAAATTCGTGCAAAGAGGTCTATTTTTCAGCTGAGAATAGTGCAGTATTTATAGCCAGGAAAATCCAACGGTCATCTGGTGGCGGTCCCGGCGGTCCCAGATATATCTGGGGGCCGCCTAGCCACTTAAAGGGCCGCCCCTAGACTGACGCTCTGGTTTTTGTCTTTTTGTAGGGAAGGTTAATCCTGATATGTTTTTTCTGTTTTTTTTTGGGGGGGGGGGGGAATTGAATTCAAATTTTATGTTTTTAAATAAAACATTATTTTTATTAATAAAACTATTTTGTGTATTTTTGTAAAAAATAGTTTTGTAGAAATGTGATGATTGAGAAGACAAATTATTTTCTTGATCACTAATCATGTTTAATAATTTGTTTATCCATACCTTAAGTGATTTATGTCAAAATGGAAGTTTACGATTAATAACATGTAAACGTTTAT